>JAADXH010001284.1:0-12192 GCA_023337595.1 Globisporangium camurandrum | reverse complement strand
TGTCGCTCAACAAACGGAAAGCACTGTCTGAATGCGTCTTCTAATTGGCTCATTCTAGCCAATTTTCAGTCTCAAAAGGCGAATATTGGTTTAAAAATCACAAAAAAGTGGGTGTCCCTATAGCATTGGCCAGCACTGTACTAAATATGGCCATGTTGGTATACTAACAACGTGGTCATCCCTATACTTCGCTTTTGCTCTCTGTACAAACGAAGAGGCTACCGACCGAATGCGGAATGGCGCCTGTGTGCCGCAGCCGCGCTGCTTGACCACCCAGTCGGAGCACGCGATCACGTAGCCTGATAACGTGTGATAGGGTTCCTTAATGCTAGTTTTGTATAGATATTTTTGGTATCGGAGCGCTTGCATAGCATTGCACTTGGTGCCGCGACTTCTTGTTTTTGTATTGAATTTTGCGCAAGTGCGACGAGATCGAAAGCCAAAAAATTCGCTAGCGATGCACAAAATACAAGCCGCCAAGTATTGCATGTGTTGTATTTGTGACACCTACTCGCTTTCTACTCAATGAGCTCGTCTAGGTCTTGGTACACAGCAGCAGCATATTCCCGGTCCTCGCTGACCACCAGGTGCTCCGAGTTACGGTACGCTCCGCAGCTGCTCTAATTTTCACTTTCGTTGACCACGATCTCGTTGCTGATTATGCAATACTTGTGATGGACACAGCCGGATCTGTATGCTGTCGCCGATGCAACAACTGGAACCTTGTGGCTCAACAGTGCTTCATATTGACTCTCTTTCCATCGAGTTTTGCAAATTACAACGCGCACTTCAACTCCTTTGTCATGCAGCCATGCGGGGATGTCCTTCAACTCGTCGAGCGCGAACGAGAACATGTTCGACTCCACTGAATGTTTCGCAGAAAGTAGCAATTGATTCAAACAATCAAGTGACGACTTCGAGTTCGTGCGAGATTCAGCATGAGTACGTCCACCAAATACGAGCAGCCCAAACCCACACGGCTTGATCTTGTATATGGCTTGGATCACTGCGTCGCCCCACTGGTCCGTGGCTTTGCTTGCGGCACTCTCATGATCCCTTGTACTTATCGACGGCGTAGCCGAGCTGCCCTTTCCTCAAGTTGAGCATTGTTCGAACGACTTTTTGCTCGAGCTTCGCGTGCGTTACAAGGTCGACAGCACATGACATCAGAGAATTATCTGATGTAGTCTGCTGCGCTATGTGGCAAGCGCACTCGGAGCGACGTCTCTTCTTGATGCTCGCGTGCGGATGCATGTTGATTGTTAGCGGCTGCACGTCAATCGTTGGTGTCGCTTGTGTTTGCGTTGCTTGTGTTTGGATTGCTTGTGTTTCGGGAGCTTGAACTGCGTTGATCGCTTTGTTGTAGCGTTCGGTGCAGCGCTGAATTGCTGCTTCGATCCGGCGTGCAAGCTCGACGCTTTCCCCGATGATGTCGGCGATCGTCCACAGCGACGTATCATATAGGGCGTCAACATGTTCGTGATTATGCTAGGTCGTATTGTCATTGCTACTTGTTTAAGGTTATGCGAAGTGTCATGTTGACTTTTTCGCGATGATTTTGATTGGACTTTGATGTTGTAAACTTTGAGGCAGGAATCCACACAATAGACGTACCCGATACAAACGCTCGGTCCTCTTTCGCTCCGTAAACTATCGATCCCCAAACGGACTATATGTGTGCTGCGACTACCGACGCTCCAGTGGGTCGTACAGCTCGACGTCGCCACAAGAACGACGCCATAAGAACGACGCCATTCGGCGTCACAGCTGCGTTTCGATTGTAAGATCAACCTTGAAATCATAGTCCCAATGTTGTTCTCTAATTGTAAGTTGAATATGCTATTAGGCGTGAACAATTACGTGATTTATAATTAATCACGAGATCGTTTCACAAAAACGTTTCAGAGTGTTCGACTTGCACGCAACGAGGCATTTGCCATTGATGAAGACGCACTACGACGATGGACTACGGCACGATGCTCGACGCGTCGTTCGGGTCGGTGCCGACGCTCATAGTACCGGATGACCCAGTAAACGGCGCGATCGAGAAACCGCGGACGCCACCGCCTGTCGAGATCGACGTCTCGAGGCTCCCGCCACCTGTAGTCGTCTCGGACAAACCACGCGCTGCAGATATGAGTGAGCATGACGTCGACAATGACACACCATACATGACTGCAGCAGACGACCCATCTTCGGTGCCAGCAACGCCGGATGCACCTGCGCACATTGCAATCGAGATGCTGCTCAGCGCAACCGACCTGGAAACAGCGCAGTGCGAGCTTCAAGAACCTAGTGCCGGTGGCGATTACACAAAAAAAGACGATACTCTTGCAGCAGCAACAGTGAACGCAACAGCGCCACTGTCACAACGGTGGACGCCTCGTATCCAGTGTGGTGATGGCGACGCGTTCGAGATCGCAATCTCCCCAAACGAGGACGATCCAAAAACCGCAGCACCAAACGACACCACGGATCCTATCAATACCATCTCTTCAGCACCAGCTACTACGCTACCTCTTGAAACAGCAACGGTACCAACAACCGAGGCACCGATGGTGCTTGCGCCAGCGATCAGTAGCAAAGACAATGCAGCCATGGCGAAGCGCGCACGCGCACTTGCAAAGCTCGATCGCCTCGCAGCTGGCAACAAGTCGATCTTTGAGGCCGACATGAACGACATTGGCGCCCTCGGGATCGGCATGCAGCTGTACTTTATGTTCACCAAGTACCTGAGCGTGACGTTTGCTATCATGGGCATCGTCTCGCTGCCAGCGATTGTCGTCAACTACTACGGCAATGGCGTGACAGCAAAGCTCGTCGATCCGCTCCAACTTGCGTACGCCTCGCTTGGGAACCAGGGTGTGAGTGAAGACATGGCGAGCGATCCGCGCCAGTGTTTACCGAAAGGTGCAGTCGACTGCACGGGTGCGACCGTGAACACGCCGTTTACGACCGACCCAGTGACCGTTGCGTGGATCGTCACGATCAGCGACTGCGTCTACTCGGTCGTCTTCGTCGTGTTCATCCTCGTCTATCGCCATCGCGCGCTCGACGCGATCGAACACCACGCAACTGAGAACCTCACACCCGCCAAGTACGCGGTCTACGTCCGTGGCTTCCCACGCGACGCAACAACGACCGAGATCCTGTCGCACTTTAACGCATTGTACGACCCGACGCAGCGTGACGAGTACTTTCCACTCTACTGGAGTTGCTGTTGGGGTCGCAGGCGCAAGGTCGGCAAGACGCTCGACGCGCTGACAGCGCATCTCGTACCGACGAACATGAGCGTCGTCACGAACGTCGATCACCTCGCTGCTGCGACGGCGACGCTGTCGACCGATGACAAGCGAGCGATGTACCTCCACACGTGGATCGCTGAAGTGAGCGTTGCGCACCCGACTGGTGGCTTGCTACGTACGTTCTTGCGTATGGAGGCACTGACGAAAGGCATCGCCGAGACGCAGGAGCTCGTCGACGTTTTGGCGCTCGAGAAAGCGACGAGCGATCCACGGACGAAGAAGACTGCGTTCCGCGCTGCGGACGAGCGATTGCTCCAGCGCGCGACTGCAAAGCTCACTGCACTCCATGCTGCGCTCGCAACGAAGACGAGTAAGATCAAGGTGCTCCAGCAAACAGCAGGAACAACAGCAACAGCACCATCAGCAATGAGAGTGTTTGGCACAACAAACAAAGTCGCACCGACAAGCAGCGCTAGTACTGCAAAGCATGTCGCAGCGACGACAGTAGCTGCAGCAGCACGCACTGTCGCAGCGCCAGCATTCAACTGGACGGCGTGCGAGTGTGCGTTCGTCGTGTTCAACAACCTCGAGTCGCGTCGTCGGTGTTTGCGGGACTATCGCAAGTCGAGCTGGTTCTTCCCACGACGCTACCAACCAGCGCTCCTCCGCTTTCGCAATGGTAAATGGCCATTGACAGTCACGCCTGCACCGGAGCCGTCGAACATTCTGTGGGAGAACCTCGAAGTCACGAGCACTGAACGGTTTGCGCGACGGTCGCTGACGAACTGCGTGACGCTCGTCTTGCTCTTTATCTCTGGCGCGATCATCTCGGCCGCACAGTCTGCACAAGCGACGTTCAAAGCCAAGATGCCACCGACGGGGCTGTGTGAGAATAAACTGCCGCAAGTCTTTTACGGCAATGCGTCGTTCAATGCCAACGCGCGCGTCGCGTGGCGCCTTGCGTGGGACGCGAACGCGACGTGTGCCCCCGGACCAGCGAACGAGACGCGCTTTCACATTGCGTACACGAATCGTATCATAAACGACGTCGTCGTGCATGGCGCCGTCGACGCTACGGCAAGCGGAGCGCCACCTCGACGCTGTATCGATCCGTGCGTTGCCGATACGAGCAGCGACGTGTGCAGTACGCTACCGTGCTTTGACAGTCGGCGACGGGACGCAGGCGACGTGTGTGAGACGTACCTCGCGAGCCACGTGCTGTATTGCTACTGTACGACAGCGCTGACTACGAGCGTCGCTGCGCATGGCGTGCTCGACGGTGCGAAGGCGCTCTGGGAATCAAACGTCCCCTGTCGTGGGTTCGTGACCGACTACGTGACGAAGAATGCGTTCATCCTGTTGGCTGCAAGCGTCGTCGTCGTCGTAAACGTGTTGTTGAAAGCCACGCTCCGGGCGTTCGCAGCGTTTGAGCGCCACGCGAGCGAGTCGAGCAAAGCATCGGCGCTCGCAGTCAAGCTCTGTTGCGCTCAGGTACTCAACACGGCCGTGATCGTACTGCTTGTGAACGCGTCGATCGGAGGTCGTAGCAGTCGTACGGTATCAAGCAGCAGCACGGACGCTGATGCTAGCACAAGCAGCTCTACGAACGTGCTCCAGGCACTGCTGCAGGGCAAGTACAGCGACTTTGTGCGCGAGTGGTACCCGACGGTCGGTATGGGCATTGCAACGACGATGGTGCTGAACGCCGTCGTGCCGCCGCTGCTGACGTTCGTGCAGCTTGCAGTGCTTGCACCGCTCCGACGATGCATCGCGCGCCGCGCCGTGCGGACACAATCGCAGATGACGCAGCTGTTTGCTGGCCCGGCGTTCGATTTGTCGAGTCGCTACCCGCTCGTCCTGACGTCCGTGGTCGTCACGATGGCGTTTAGTGGCGGGTCGCCCGTGCTGTTGTTCATTGCTGCTGCGGCGGCGGCAATTACGTTCAGTCTCGACAAGCTCGCGTTGCTCCATTGGTGTTGCGTCACGACGACGTACGACGAAGCGCTGGGGGTCGTTGCACTGGCGCTGCTGCCGTGGACGCTCGTGATCCACTTGGCGTTCTCGACGTGGATGTACGGCAATCCAGCGTTGCTGGCGTCGCCGACGCTCGACATCCGCGCTGCGCTCGCACGCGTTGGTTTGTCAGTTGCAGCTTCCAATACGACGACAGCGCCGGCCACCAACGACAGCAGCGCTGCATGCAATGCAACCGACATGTCGTCGAGCGTTGTGATCAACGCCGTGCTCCACAAGCTCGAGCACGCGACTGCAGCGACGATGTTTGTCGGGTGCGTCGTTGCGATTGCAGGCATCGTCGTCTCGACGCTGTGGCTTCAGCTGCTGCTGCCGCTGCTGCAACGATCGCTCGGTGTCGTACTGGCAAAACTCTGGCGATGCGTCGCGCGCGTGCTCGTGCGCTTCTACGGGCTGTGTCGCTGCTGCAGCTGTTGCCGCAATCGACAAAGTGGCTCGAAGCAGTCGGCAACCGTCGCTGTGGACGCTACATCGTCGTCGTCGTCGGTGCCGCTGCCTCCACTTGCAGTCGACACTACGGACGCAGGTGCGACAGACGCATCATCGCATCCGCAGTTGATCCTCAAGTCGTTTGAGCCACCGGCGCCAGTGCAACGCGTGCTGCCAGAGTTCACGGCTCCGTTCTGCAAGAGCATCCCACGGCACTTTCGTCCGGACGCGCGCTTGGGGTTTGCACGCAACGCACACAACGACCTCGTGCGACTGTGGCTCGACGATACGGTCGTCGACGGTGGGATTGTGCGCCGCAAAGGCGACGCAATGCGGACGTGGGAAGCGATGCGCGCACCCGTGGCGATCTACGCGATCGACGCGAACGCCAAGTACAAAGTCGCTGTGCACGAGATGACGGCTGCTGCTGCGACCGCTGTGCGGCAGCGCGCGGCGTCGGTCGCGATGCAAGCAGGTGCCGTTGTAGATGCTGTCGCAACGACCGCAGCAGTGGATGCAGCGGGAAATGCACCATCGGACACGTTCGATACGACAAATGCGAGCTGACGCAATCGAGGCAGTAAACCTATGCGTAGATCGAGTGAGTTGCTGGTGCTCATAGTGTTCACTTGGTATCATCAGTCGATAACAGCAACAGCAGCCATTAGCAACGCAAGCACGTGGCACAATGTCAATCCACGTGTGTGTTGAAATGCATGTTATACCTCGTGCCCCCCCATATTCCTACGGTCCTCCTGCCTGCTTTATCTTCCTCATTATTGCAATTATTGCGTCTTCCTACGTCGCTTTGATGTTCCATGCACACGACGACAAGCCGATCGCAAACGCCTGCACCGGTGCAAGTGGGAAGCGAAAGTCGAGCGCAAACTTGGCTTTCGAAAACTTGCCAAACTGCAGCAGCACGCGGTTTGCACTCGTGTCGGCCGTGCTGCTACCACCACCACCACCGCTGACAGACCGGTCGGCGTCGCTCGTGGTGCCGTCGCCATCGAGCATGAGCATAAAGTTCTTCGCCGACGCTTCGCGGATCCGGCCGCCGTGGAACTTGAGCATGAGGCTATTGACTTCCGGGCACCACACCGGCAACTTACTACTGATCTTGATCCGGTCACTCGTCGGGACATCGAACGAGAACCGGTGCTGCCGCGCATGCACGGGCGACGGCGACGTCACGAGCTCTCGGCTCGCCATGTTGCGCGGCGTCCCGCTTGCAGTCGACGTCACACCACGACTCACGCGCGGACACCAGATCACGCGCGACCGGCGGTCGTCCATCACAGCTGGCAACGTGACGGCAAAGCAGCGCATCTCGGACCCGACGACGCCAGCAGCTTTCGTAAAGTGCGAGATGTCGGCCAGCAACTGCCGGTCCGCACCTTCGACGACGACCGTTGACGCAGCAGCGCCGGATGCACTCGCATCCGCGTGCGTGTTGCTGCACGTGAACGTGCTGAAGCTCATGTCACAGCCCTCGCAGCCGCAGTTGTACAGCTTAAAGTTGTTGTCCGAGACCTTGCGCAGCACGGCGCAGTAGTGGCCGGTCGGTTCGCCTTCGCTTGCGCTGCTGCCGCTTGTGCCACCGTTACTGTCTGCAGTGTCGGGAAAGTGCTCGTACTGGGAGATGTAGAACGACCCGCCGACTTGCTTCGCACTCAGGAGGAACTGATCGTTGTTCCAAAACATCTTGTACTGATTCTTGTTCGTGCGCTCGACTGTGCTGTACGTCCACGACTTGGACTGCGTCGGACTCAGACACGCTTCGGCAATGTACTCGCGTGCGTGGCCACTTTCGAGCATGTCCATGTCCTGGAACGGATCTTTGCGGATCGATGTGCCCCACGCATCGCCAGCAGGCGCAACGGCTTCGAGTTTGTCAACTGGCGTTGCGGGCGCGAGTCGATCCGTGATCATCTTGGTCGCTTTCCCGAGAAATGCAAATGGACTGCTTGCATCTGCAGCAGCGCCAACGACGCTCGAGGGCGGCTGAGATCCACCATGGCTGAGCTTGGAAAAATCGGTCGTGATACTGAGCGGCGCGCGATGCGTGGACGTGTCTGCCATGGTCGCTTGCGGAAGTGCTCTCGATCGTGCGACAGTAAACGAGCAGACGACAGTAGCTGTCGGATGGGTTGGAGAACTAAGCGGGCTGCGCGAACGAAGCTGGTTGTGAAGTGAGCGTACGCATCGGTTAGTAGCACTGGGTTGTAGCTACTGTCAGACAAGACTTCGAGTACTTTTGTAGCACTAAAATAGGTTGCAATCACCTCGAATCAACGGTCCTCCGAGCGCCTGAATTTTATCACTATCGAACACGAGGCTAAATATACCGAGTAAACGTCGGTTTCAACTTTCACATCTCGGCATAAATTTAGCATCATGAAGGATAGATAGAGAGAAAGAGAGAAAGTTTGGAGATTCTGAACTTGACGATCCATACAGCGAGAAGCACAAGATTTGTAAGTGCAAAGATGGTGACTACTGACACAGGAAGGTGCAGTGAACGAGGCTAACACATACAGAATCGATATGTACCGCTAAAAAGAAAACGATGTATTTTGTGCACAACCACGTAGTTGTGAGCTTTGCCTTCGTTAGCTATCGTTGTCTCCCTCTGTCGTGTACTACGTCGTAGATCGTAGCTCCTGTGCACTCTGAATGTATATACCGACTGTCAACCCTTCGCAATTTCAGCAAGTTTGTGTGTCTCGAATCAGATAGCGTCGCACTCACTTGCGCGACGCATCGTGTGTACTGTGCACAGCACTCGCGAGTTGCTCGAATGCACACGCGAGCAATTGCTGTCGACGTGCTGCCTCGAGCGTTGCAAGCGCCGCACCATCGACGCGCTTGTGTTCAGTCACCAGCAATCGCAAACCGGCCACCAACAAGTCGCGCGTCTTCTGCGACTCGGCTTGGAATACGAGCGCTGCTTTGCCGTTGTCGACGCAGAACGCAAGCGACAAGTCGAGGTCATCGAGCAGTTCGTTCACGTTGCTGCTGCTTGCGTCGTCGCTGTCGACGGTCGCCGACACGCGGCGGATGTTGCGCAACAGCAACTTGACAGCTTTCTTCTTGCCGCTGCTCGTGCTACTAGCAGACGACGACGCGCTCTCAAATACGACATAGCGCGCATCGGCATGCGGCAGTCGGAACGTTCGGTGTTTGATGATGCCAGCCGCCGCAAAGTACTGCAGCTGGAAGCCTTTGACAAGCAACTTTTTGAAATGTTGCACGAGCTCACGGCTCTTCTCTTGACGCGCTGTGGTGGTGGTGGTTGTTGTCGTGCTTGTTGTCGACACCACTGCTGTTGCTTTTGCAGCACGCTGCTGTTTGTTGGAGTTGCCAGTACTTTCATTGGTTGTTTTTACTGGGCAATCAGCAACTTCCACTTTGACGCGCACACACTCTTGTGTCACAATTGCAACATTTGCTTTGTCTTTGCTGTCAACAACATTTGTTGCAGTTGTTGTTTTTGCAAACAGCGAAAAGAACGACGGTGCACGGAGCTCCGTCGCGCTTGCAGCATCAGTCGCAGTAGCTGGCAGCGCATTGCGACCAAACGCTTGCTGCACGAGCTGCGCGACGACAAATTGCTGGCTCTGGGCGACGACGCCCGACGATCGCTGCAATGCCAACATGGCTGCGTCCTTACACGCTTGCATGACCGTGTCGCTCGCTTTGCGCTTGAGACTCAGGAGCGTCGAGTCAATCGCGTGTTCGTGCTGCACGAACGTCGGTGCGAGGTACTGTGCGTGGAGAATGCGCGCACCGTTGTACGTCGGGAGCACGAGCCACAGTAGGAATGCGAGCTTTGCTTCAAAGTAGAACGGCAGCCACGCAACGATGGTGTCGCCGATCAATTCGAGCATACTGAACAGCGCATTCACCGTCCTGCTCGTCGATTGCGACAGTTTGTAGTCACACAAGTTAGCATTTCATCGTTGCGTTGTCGAGGCAGTGTCTACCGCCGCCAACACTGCGTTGTGCGTACCAAAATGTGATCCACTGCTGCAGCTCGGGCTTGTTGCGCACACGGAGTGCTTGCGCTGACGCATAGACCGGATAGACGTAGCCGATAGCGACGCTCAGATGAAGCGCTGCGAGGCGACCAAGCAGCACCATAGCCTACGTCAAGTGCGTGCAGCAAGTGTGCTAAGCGAATGAGAATGAAGGCTTATACGTGCTCGCGGCTGTACAAGATTAACACACTTAGACTATTTAGGTATTATTAGCCTAAATAAGGTAAGTAAGTGGTTTCGTCGCTATTTTTAGATCCATGTTCTTGAATTACTGTTCATATTGTGCTCTGTTTTTCCTAATTTAGGTCATTTCAATGCCTAAATATTCTGCGTATTGAATAAATACCAAAAGAACAGTACGAATTAGTTTGGTTCGCACTCAGTTTTATTTCGCGTCCACTCAGTTTTATTTCACGTTCTTTTGCATGCTTTTGCATTCTTTTGCATTGGAATCTCTTTTTGGTGCAAAACTTTTTAATGTGATTTCACGAGATTCGTAATCAGAGCCTTAAGACTAAAGTGCGCACTGTTGTTCTAAGTTCGAACCTTCTGCATTGCTACCCGGCTGCAAAGATCACTCTTATCCACTCACTCTGCGACACGTCCTTGCGTATACAGTAGCAGGTATCTCCACTCAAGCGCACAACGCGCTCAACGTGTCGTACAAGCGTCATGCAGACGCCTCCAACGCTCGTTTGCTACTCGATGCGTGCGCTACGTGGCATGGGGCGTGCGTTGTGTCGTTGCAGCACTGCACGCGCTCGTTTACTCGGCCTTGTTCTCGTCCACCGTCACAGCGACTGGTGCAGCAGCGGCCGCTGTCGTCACAGCAGCTGGCGCAGCAGCATCTGTTGCTGACTTCTCGTCGCCTGCGTTCTTGTCTAATGACGCACACACGCACACAATAGAGAACGATCAGCCACGTGTGTGCAAGCTACTTACGCCTGTACATGCAGACTATACGAGGTAGCGCGATAGACCAAGAGGCAGACGACGCACCTTCGTCCTGGCCCTTCGTCTTCCAGTAGTCGTCCATGTCACCATCCAGCTTCTTCGCTGCGTGTTCCGACGACTTGCCCCAGTACGAGTCCATCTCGCGGTCAAGATCCTCTGCCGTGCGTGGCTTGGGTTTGTCACTGCCGCCGCGGCCCTTGCCGCCAGCGTTGCCACCGCGACCACGGCCGCCGCTGCGACCGCGTCCGCTGCTGCCTCGACCAGCGCTGTTGGCGTTGTTGTTGGCTTTGTTAGTAGCGTCGCGTCCACCACCGCTCTTGCGCGTCTGGCGCGCACCTTCGTACGGTGTCGCACGGTTACTGCGGCCGCCACTACCACCGCTGTTGTTGTTCTTGTTACCACCACGTCCGCCGCGCGCCATAATGATTCGATGTGCTGGTGTTTGTCGATTTTGCGTTTTGTCGGTTGGCTGTGAAATTAATCTTAGAAAGTGGGGGTTTGCGATCTTAACTACCGGTAAGTGGTACTTTTGGATATTTCAAAATGTACACGTTTAATTACAGACCAGAACGTTTTGATATGACACGCACTGCTTTTCGTTTGCGCAAGTGGAACTATCACTGGTCAGCTGACAAAATCACGCTCTTTGTATGCGGGGTGTGTGATAGACTACACCGATTGACTTGCGACATGGTGCATATGAATGCGAATGGCAGTGGGAATTGCATATCTAAACAGCGTCGCTCATTTCCCACTGGTTGTGGAGCTATAGCGCCAAACGTGAGGGGTACTATAAACCTGTCGAGCAGTGTACGTAGTATGGCATTTTGGCCAAAAATCTCTTTAATTCAATTAAGATAGACTCTCACACTTCCTTATTTCATTCAAAGTGTGCTAATGGGACAAAAATGTGAGATGTGGGGGTATGAAATGTTGATTGACCATAAACTAAGACAAGCAACAAAACTGTTTCGCTTGCAGAGTACAAGGAATCGGCGGGCGGGTCAAACTCTTAGACAGGCTCTTGATCGCCTTCGAGGCTTGAGCAGAAAGCAGAATGGTAAACTGGCATTGGGCTGGACGGTGACAGTCCAAAGAGGTGGCTAGAAAGCAACGAGGTCTCGAAGGCGATCCGAAAGGTGTAATCCGGTTATCGAATACAAAGACACTTTGCTAATTTAAAAAAAAACATAATTTATTGGGTCAACACCCCACAATATACTAAATCCGAAGTACTATCGTCGTGTGACTTCTTTTTTTGGCAACGATTGGTTTTTGCGTAAATAACACCGATTTTGTGTCACATCAATCGGTCTGTAACTTTATTAGACTCCTTGTCAGTCTTGATGGTAATAATTTGTCTATGCACCTTTGACCCAGAGTTCGGGCTTGGGATAAATTCCCTTCGCTGTGCGCGCAGCTACCTTAATCTAACAGCCAGTCAACATTGGTGGGGCTTTGCCAATATTACATGAGGAGAAACGTCTGAG
>JAADXH010001283.1:0-12194 GCA_023337595.1 Globisporangium camurandrum | reverse complement strand
CGTTAATAAAGTCACTAAATATATTGCCAATTTAACATCACCACGTTGAAGAGAATAGCGCGCTGAGCTGAATGCAACGACTGCTGCACGTTTGCTCGATCAGGATGCAGCAGCAGCGACGCAGCAACAGCTCACGCAGCTCCATACAAACTGTAACTTCGATGTTGTAGATCACTGGAGTTTTTTGGTTACTCCTTCGGGTTGTTCACTACCGACTCGGTCAGTAAACGATTCACTATCGAAAAGCTCCTATGGCTGTATACGTCCAAGTCGACTCTTGTTTTTTGTAGCGCAAACCTCCCTTGTTTTCATCACGGACGTCGAAATCCAGTGTCGTTATAAGCTTGCAAAATGTATGAAATCGAACCCCGCCAAAACGTGGACATGTCTACATTTTGGACAAAATCCACGTTTGAAAAAGCTGAATTAAAATCGTCTCTCTTCCACATTTTTTCTTATGTATCGTTGAAAAATACACACCCAAAAGGAAGATCGGTGCACAAAAACGACGAAGACCACGAATAGTGATATCGCGCCAATTGTTTGCAAAATGTTCGACAATATACAGACGAGAGAGAACCGTAAAAGCAATGAGGCACATGCGTGCAACCAAAACGACGACCTCAGCTGACGAAGTTTCTCTCGGCGCAGCAAAAGAAAGCAAGCGATTGCAACTGTTTCACGACATGATGGGGGTGGGGTGATTTGTTTGATACATTTGCATCTCGTCAGCTCACAGTCAAAGCCGCGTCATACCTCAAAAAGTTACGCAACAAACAAAAAGGTAATAGCAACAGCAACAAACGACCTTTCTCCGACAGCAATGCAATGTATACGCCACCACAACCCGCACTGCCAACGACAACTTTGAGCACGATTGCAGCTACGCCGCATCTTCCTAAGCAACGACAGCAACTGCGGTGGTTGCAACTACACTAGCATCGCAAATACACACCGGTGGTACATTGGCCTCGCTGCCGATGACGACCGAGCTTGCGATTCCAGCGACGCCGCATCTATTTCGACGGCTGCTCCTGCTGTGACAGCTCATGTTGCGACCACTGCTCCTGCGACGCTGGCTTCTTATGCGCCTGCGACGACAACGACAATCGCGCCTGCGACGAGCATTACGATAACGACGACTAATACGTCGACGAAAGTTGCAGTGTGGCCACGCGGAGGCCTCCAAAAAGGCGGAATGATGCCTTTTAGTTAGTGTTGCACATTAGTGTGTGTCGAGTATCTGTGATGTACATCGTTGGAGTGTGATGCACATCGCGTTTTCTTTGTTTTTATGGCATCAGTGTGCATGTGTGATGAACATTAAAATCGTTGATGATCCTTTGTCTACAATTTGCGCTGTACATTTGTGCGCAAATTGATGTGCATCATACTTTCTGATGTGTATCCCATGTACGATGCATCGATGTGCATCTGGATGAGTTTCTGAAGTACATATACTACTTTAATTTACTATCGACTGTTTTTGTTGTATTTGCTAATTGATTTTGATACAAACAAACAAACACTTGAAAGCGCCAAAGAATAAGCAGGATAAGCCAAAAGACAAACGCCAGATTAAAACGGAAGCAAAGGTGCCACTGCAGTTGCAGACAAATAACAGCTTCAAAAAGAGCAAAAAAAGTGCCGCTGCATCTGCTGCAAATGTCGCGCGAAGTCGCAGACTATAAAACGCACGGCAATCGAAGCTGCTGAATCGCGCGGTGCGGTCGAGAAAGATGTTGCATTGGCGTCTGACACCGCGACACGCGTCGAAAAGAAAGAGAAGTCGACGCATCCACCCAGCTCGACGACCTCATTGACCGGCAGCAGTGAAAGCGAGGAAGATGCCGAATCGAATGCCGACGAAGCTGCCGACACCGAATACGTGCACTTGAGTCAAGCGATGAAGAAGATGACGAACCTTGGATCGACCAGGCACGGAAAAGATACGACGTCTGATGTCGACGCGGTCGATGGGAGCGCCTTCGCCAGATCAAAAACTAACCAAACAGCAGCAGATAATGTGCGATCGAACTCGCAAAGGACCTGGACCGAGTGCGTTGTATGCGATCGAAAGGTTGGGAGTTTGGTACGTGCGTGTGCGATGCACATCGTTGAAACGCATGATTGTTTATGACGCACATCGCTATGCATCATGTACACTATCTACAAATTATGTCGATGTACATATCTACCGTGATTGATGTACTACGTTGTGCATGTAGATACTGCCTACTCTCCAGTCGAACGTGCAACTGCCTGTTGGGGCCACGGTCGCGACAGAGGCATGTTTGGACCGTGTGTAGTGAAGTTTCCTGACTCTCTGATTGTTTTGTTTTGTTCTATATGCCGATGAAGCTGAGGCGAACATTTGTGAACGAGACAAACCGATTCGCGCAGTAGTATTTGTCCGAGCGCGTTGATCAACGATTCACAGGACCGCGCAACAATAGACGCGCTAGAGGATTGCGACCATTATCGAAGCTTTGCTGGAAGGCACTTTAGGCAGGTATATTTTGCGAATCCGTATGCATTTATCATATCCTACCTACACATTACAAGCAACGTGGATCCGGGAAGTTAGAACGACCGAGCTTGGAATATCCGAAGCGTTGTCGACAGGATGCAAGAGACATTTAAGAAAGGCTATCGAAATGCGTCCGTATAGTCGTTGGATGAGGCAGTTCATCCATCGCGCAGATTTACATCCCAGCTCGCCGGTACCGGAAGGACAAACCTCACAAATGGGGTACTAAGTGGTTTGTCACGTGCTACACGCAGACGAAGGTTTACCTCCGGTGCGTTGCACGATGCAAGTTTGATATATTTGGTGTGCATCTGCTCAATATTGTAAAATGTATGACGGTGTACATTTTTCGTACGTATGCTGTCTACAACAAGCTGCATGAAAATATATTGCATAATCCATGGGCCCTAATGGTCGAGGAGCCATTTGAATTCGCCCTAATGTATATCGTGGCTTATTCATTTTACTTGAAATAAACATTGATGTACATTAGAAACGAGATTTACATGGCAAGACCCAGCACGAGCTTGCTGGGTTTGCCGATGTAAACATGGACAAGATGTCATCATGCGAAACATCAAAGGATTGCTCCCGGAGTACGACTCCGACATCAACCACGCCGTTTGCACGTGTCAGGACACTTCGCTTTCGTCCTGCGCGGTGAGAGTCAAGCGGCCATTTACCTTGCCGTCCCTGAAATGATGGCGCTCTGTTGATACGATAACAAGTTTGTGCGGCTTTTGGTGAGTGACTCAAGGCGCAAGCTGTACACCTGCGGTATGTATTCCATTGAATCTCTGTCAAGTGCTGATATGTACATCGTAAGACATATTACTATTTTTTGTGCTCCTGACGTTATGTGCATCAGAGCCACATTGCCTAGAGGCACGTGACTGACCATCCATTGCACTTCCGTCGTACGCGGTTATCATCTATAGATGGAAGAAGTCGACATCCACGAGCAGTACCGCCTTCAGCGCTACTCAGTCATGTAGTCGATGATACTGCACAAGAACTAAAAAGATCTTATTCTGGATTTTTGGACCTCGCGTTGGTGAACGCGTACCACGTCCATAACGCGTAGCATGTTCACCTAGAGACCAAGAAAATAGTGGTGGTGTCGCCGAAGGTACACCAAGTCGCTCAACTGCCACCATGCACAGCTGATCAATTCTCCGAGAAGCGATCATCAGTACGCCAAAGACTCGCGCGCCGATTGGCCACGCCAATTAACAGTGGGCTACTCGATCAAGGAAGGTACAAACCAGTACCCCAGCGATAAGGATAAAGTCAGTCGGATGACGCGCCAGTGTGAGGTCTTTCCACAGCTCAAGCCAGCCATATACAGCTCGCGAAATCGAAGTGGTAGCGCCCACACCTGCTGTGTTCGAAAGCACGACTAAAACAATCTCTTCTCAAACGTTTCTTAATTGTATCGATGTGCAACTCGCGTAATTGTGATGTACTGTTATGCAAAAGTGCATCTTTTTGTGAACGCGCTCGACCACGCGGCAACACCTAATTGTTTGCGTGCAGCTACGTGTAGCACGTCCGCTAGAGCAAAGGCAGAGTATTCCAAAATCAGAGAGCGGGACGCGCGGGCTCACCAATCGCCGCAATAAACCGCTCAAGGCGAAAAAGCTCGAGAGCAGTGACGGCGACGACAACGTGGTGAACGTGGTGGAGGAGTTGGATATAGAGGAGGAAGGGGATATCGCCAAAAAGGCGTAAAACTAACTGGATTACTTTTACCGACGTACAAGGTAAGGAACCGATGGTACCGATGTACACGAGCTTGCACGTCACGGTCGCGCACTGAAGTGGTGAAGAGAAGAAAGAAAAAATTTCTCTTAGCATTTTGATAGAAAAGTTAGCTCCTTCCCTAATCGCGCTATTCAAATCCCTGCTTTATAATTCATGTGCTGTATGCTGTTGATAGGCCGAAATCAAAACAATAACAAGCCTCTCGTAATGAAGTTGAATTGCACAAAACAGTGTGCGAGTAACGCGTAGGCATAGCTAAGCCGAATCCTAAATATTTCCTTACGTGATCTTCCTAGATATAAACGCGAAATAACGTAAAATCCAATACCAATACAGTATCCACCCTAAACGTGTTTTTGACGAAACAACATCAAAGCGACTCACATAAATGGGTATTATTAGAACAGCTTGCACAGGCGTGTTTGGTCAGCATAGAGGTTGCGCAACAAGCACGACAACAGCTTGCACTACTGCAAGCGTTTCAGAGGCAGACGTAATCTCCAACTTCCGAATTCCGAGCAACGCCCAAGGTAACAAGCGACGCGCACACATTGTTTATACACAACAGCACCGCCGCTACAACGGCACCAACGACAACACCAGTTACACGTGCAGAAATCAATCTGCAGAAACAGCAATGCCCGCGGCAACTTCAGCAGCGACAGGTAACAAGTGACGTAGTCGCAACCGTAACGGCAATAGATGGAACCGCAACGCCCGTCGCGCTGCAAACGTTAGCGACTGCAACGACCTCAGCGACACCGATAGCAAGCGCTCCTGCGATCCTGATCGTCATAGCAACGCCTGCAACACAAGCAGCAGCAACGCCTGTCATTCATGTATCTATCGTTGTCGCACCCACAGCGGCACCGACACAAACGAACTCGGCCGCAGCGCTTGTCGGCACCGGCTCGTCACGGTGAAAGCGCTTGGCCGAGCACGAACGTGCCTGCATCGGCGTCGGCGGAGACCGAGGTGGAGCGACTTCAACGCGTGTACGAAAAGAAGCGTCACGAGCGGCATCGCGACAGAGCGGCCTACGACGAGGCGGCAGAGGCTCTTTCACGGTGACTCTTGCACTTGTAGAAGCAGGTAATCCCAGATCACGAGCGTCTGATTGATGCTGCATACGACGTGGCTCACACGAGTGAGTTTTCCGTCCAGGAGATGAACACGCGGATGTACACGTACGAGCAGAGACACCCATAGACTGTGCAGTTCGTGCGTTTGCTCGGTAAGGACGTAGTCGTGTTGCTGAACATGCTGAGTTTGGAGTTGAGCATGATTCGTGCACATGTGCGGGGCCTGCCGTTGCGCTACTATGTTGTGACGGCAGGTGTTGGTCCGTCGGTCCGACGACGAATACTGCTGATGTCTCAGCAACAGGGGATTCACCGGCATGTTGTCAGCCTGGCGCGGCTGCTGGCGGCGCGTGACCACCTCTTCCTGCACAGGTTCCTCCGAGCTTCTGTATAGCTTGGTATGACAAAAGTAGAGGGTGGGATGCGAGCGCATCAGCGCCGGAAAGTCCAGTGTGTACGCGTCACTGATGACGCTGGTGACTCTGAATGGTCCAACAAACCCTGATAAAAACTTGTTGAATACCAAGTTTGTAATCGCAGTAGTCGGCAGGTGCTGCATACTTATCAATACACGATCGTTAATGTTAAATAAGCTCGTGTTCGAACGTCTATGCCGGTCTGCGTTCTCCTTCTTCTTGTCGACTGCGTCTGCGATTGCATCGCAGCGCATGATGCCTTGCCTCTTGTCAACAAAGCCATTAAAGGATCATATATCGCGTGGCGTGAGTGACGCCAATGATGGCGACGGCGTAAAGTTGCCTCCAATTTCTCGTGTCACGCCAAGCGCGGCGAGCAAGTCGTCTTCAGTCGGAGATACTGCATCTGAAGCAGCAAAGCGTTTGCAGTCGTGTTTGCAGCTGTCGAGCGCACTGTCGCTGTTATTGGTCTCAAAAGTAAACTAGGTCAGATCGCGCATTAAAGCCGAGGAGGGTGTAGGCATCGCAGTTGAATGTGTTCTAGCATATGAGCCACTTTGTGGCTGTCAATTCGCGTTTTCCGATTCAGAAAGCTGTTATAGTCCATCGTGATGCCTGTCGACTCATGCACAGAGTTGTTCGATTCAAGCTTCGCCAACGGCACAAACGTTGACCAATCGTTGAACATCGATGCGATTGACGCGCTCAGTTTGCCGGTCTGTTGCGGTCATTCGGGTGCTTTACCACTGCAGCTTTGTGTCAAGATGCATGATCAGCGCGCGCCTGCGCGTATCTCAGTCTGGCACGATTGTCTCATGCAGCTCATGCAATCAAAACACGTAGTCAACAAACAAAGTCACAAACGCTTCCGCTGTAATGCATCATCTTCGAGAGTATGTCGACAAAAATGACTATACCGCTGTGCTCAAGAGCACCTTGGAAAAAACATAGATGTAGTCGAGACTGGCCGATTACCGCACGCCTTGTGGCACCGGCAAAACAGCAACGGAGCGTGCGTCGCTGCTGTCAGTTTAACACGTTGACACGTGTCGCACTTTCGCACCCGCTTACGAACTCAACGGGACATTTGAGTCCAAAAGCCACGCAAGAGCGGCAAACGTTTTTCACGACCGAGATGACCAGCGATCAGCATGTCGTGTTGTTTGCGGATCAAGCGCTAACGCAGCTCATCGTGGAGTAGCATGATGACACGTAATGCGTCGAGCTCATCGTCGCCATAACACAACACGTCATTGTCGCCTGCGTATCAGTGGACGCAAAAACGCGCAGCACTCGAGAGACGAGAAAGACTTGCGGCGCCTGTATTGTTGAATTACACTAGCAACTCCGTGTATAGTGCATCGCCGTCGTATGGATCATAATTCGCGGTGTGACAGCGCGTTGGCAAGAATTTACTTCAACCCGGGCTTCTAATGTACAACAAACTTGTACTTGTTGAAGAATGACAACCAGTGCGCCACGCATTGGCTCATATGCGGAGTCTTTGCCGCTGTACGCAATGAAGTGTAGTCTGTATAGGTCACTAACGTCATCTCGCCCAGCAAATACACGCGAAACTTGATAGGCGCGTTAAGCACGCCAACACGCTCCTCGTCGTGGGAAGGAAAGTTGCGTTCGGCTTGCTGTAACTGTCGTGTCTGATAGCTCACGACGCGTTCGCTTCTATCGGCGTTGTATGAGCGCTACTGTCGCATGCGTTTATCTTTCTTCGTGGTCGGCCAAACACAAATTGACGCGATCTTGCATGAATGAGCAAGCACGCCTTCCCGGTAGATGTAGCAACTAATCACCGAGATCTTTAGCGTGAATATTACGCACATCATTAATTCGATGTAAGTCGTGTGTTTACGCATCAAATTAAATACTAGCCGTGTCCGCGCAACTTAGAACAAAGATGTCGTCAACATTTCTTGGTAATATTACGTAACGGCCGCAACAACAAACGCAAGACCATTCGGTTAAGCGTCGCTAGAGAATGCTACAGTCCCTGTGGAAAAGCCAGCCACTTTCAATGCATACGTCTCGTGGTGGTGACGGCAGTGAAGGCACCGTCACTTTCTCGCATCAAGATTTGATATAACCCGTCTATTAAATGGATCGACTGATGACAGTGGAGCACGACATGCCCTTCAAGTCTATGTTTTTTTCGAGGGATTGTCGTCTGCGCCGGTTTCTTTGCTTAGTTAAGTTTGTTGTACGCGTGGACGATACGCCTGCCAGTAGTGGCTGTCTGGACACAGATCGTGGGGCTTGAATGATGCAACTCAGGTTCGTGCACGTGACCCGCGTGACTGCTGTCCTCAATGATGTAGTCGATCGCCTGGACTTGATCTCGAGGCAGTGCCCAATGCCGAGTGATGCAGTACTTGGTTCGATTCATAAGGTCGATCTAGTTTCGCACGCCGCACGGAAGCTCATCCGCAAGTTTCTCGCGGACACGTCTCTGTCGCGCCAACAGCGTATGCTCGACTGCCAGACGCCTAGAGCACTTCAAGCGATTGTGTCGCATAGCACTGCTCATGCTTGTCAGGTCTCCGACCTTTGGGTGCAGTCCGTGATCAGGGATAACCACACAGATCTGCTCGATCTCGCCGTGTTTGAGATTCTTTAAGAACGTAGCATCCGGTAGTACGTTGAGACGCATCATGTCATCGGCACACGATGGCGGCGGCTCGACGCAAACATGAGCAAGAAAAGGCTCATCGTCCGGATAAACGATCACTTCGAGCTTTTTCGAGTGCGTGACGACGCAATGACTCGTGCATTGTTCGACCTGGACTTTGGAACGGCGTCTGGTGTAGAACTGTCGCTGTACGCGCGCTTCTGCTCTTCGGGACCAAAGAGTTGATCAATCCAGCTGTTGATCGAGGTTGTGCGTGCATTGCGTTCACGTGCGCGGCGTTTGCGACTCTGATTCTGACCCGAACGCGCGTTGTGCTTCTTCCTGGCGCCATTCGATGGTGCTGTTTGCGATTCCGACGACTCGGAGTTGATCACGGAGTTAAATGCTATTGCTCTCAAATTTGGCGCGAGGGTGCTTTAAACCAATCGATGCGCTCATCACCACATCGTCCACGTGTCCATCAATAGACGCATTTCCTGCAGCTTCAGTGCTGTTGAGGCCGTTGACTGAACGCTTCTTGCAGTCGATCTCAAGGATTTGGCGCTTCAGTCATGACATCCCAAAAATGCAGTCGAATTTGCCATCGAGATTGATAGCAAGAAAGTCGTATCCACCATAAGATCCCAGTGAGTGACTTAAGCGCGCCGTGCGCTTCAACATGACGACTGACATGCCTTCTCCAAGTCGAAACACTATCGTAATCTATGTGTTTTGTATCTTCACGTCGGGGATACAACCCCTTCTTGCGATCAAAGTTTGTCGTCGCCCCAGTGTATAGCAGCGCCGTCAACAGGTTGGCCGCGACCTTAACATAGAAGCTGCGGGTGATCAGTCTCGCGTAGTTGCTCTTGCTGATTTCGAAACGCGTCTTGCGCGCTTTGGGGTCTAAGCGCTTATGCTTCAACATTACAAAACCCTCGCTCGTGGCCATTAGGGCGGCATTTGCGAATAGAGCTGACTTCCCTTACTGCTTCCGGTCGGTTTTTGCATCACCACGACGGGAACGACTGTTGCCGTTATTGCAATGATTGGAGCTAGCGATTGGCGCTGAGGCACGACAATCTCACGCCAAGTGACCCTGCTTGCCACACTGGTGACACGTCCATGCCTTGTCTCACGCTGGCTCTTTGTCGAAGATAGATCATCCAAAGCGCGATGTGCTTGAGCATCGGCGTCATCGGCGATCGGCATAGTTCTAGTTATGACCTTGTGATTACACAACAGACACTTGATTAGTTCCGAACGGCAGAAGTAGAACGTTGTAAGTGTTCGTACGGCACTTAGCAAAATTGATAAATGTGCGTGTCCGCAACCTTTGTCACGCATAGCGATGGCATCTCGTTGTCCGGATTGAAACCGATGTACTCCGGATCATAAAACCCATCTGGATCAGGATCTAGATGTACATTCATGTGTTTAAGCAATTCAAAGAAGTATAAGAGAGTTGCGTAGCAATATTAGCAAATCGAAACATAGAATATACATCTTAAATGTCATATGTACAACACACCGAGTTCCCAGCCAGTACCACGCATGCGCCGCAGCCTATCTGTATCGCTTGCGAGACCTTTTAACGCCTCCGTATCCTTCGATGGCCATTCCGCGCGTGTCGGACATACTCTTTCATGTTCACCTCAAACAACAACAGCTACGTCTTCGTACGCCGTTGCTTCGATCATATCCTCAGGCGTTTCATCGCTGATTTCTTCGACCCACGAATTACCGTCATCTTCATTATTCGAGCCGGCAAAAGTCGTCATCGATGTAGATGCTGGTGGGCGATGAGGCGGGGTGCGCTTGCAGTTGGTGAGACGTTTGAGACGTTTGCAGGCACCTTTTCGGCCAGAGCAGCCACTTTAGCCACTTTCGAAGCCTGATGCTTGCCTCTCAACTTGGGCTGTTTCTATTGTTATCAATTTTACAACAATCGTTGCGTTAGTAATAGAACACACATGATGTACATTACAAATACACACACACAACGTACCACTCCGTCTATCTCCTTTTGTGGTGGTCCGGACGCCTGCACCGCGAATATCTGACGTACTATAATAGCGCCTGTGGGGGTCAGCTGCACAGCTGGTGGCGTTAGCAATAGACGTTCGGTTGCAAGCGCTCGATTTGCAGGCTTGTTAGCAGTTGGGGTTGCGGTGTGCGTTGGGTCGACATTTAATGCAGTCGGTTAGCTGTTGGAGCAGACGCAGCAGTTTTGGTCGTCGTTGCATTCGCTACATGCGCCGCTTCTATTTCGGTCATCTCCGCGGATTTGATTGGTGTTCGCGGCGACTCGAAAGTTGGTGGTGGAGGTGACGGTGTAAGAGGTTGAGCCATTGCGGCGGCTGCTGCTGCTGTAGCTTCCCGGGTGCTTTGGGCTTGATTCCTTCGCTTCGAAATCGGCAATGAGTTTTCTGTTGCTGTCTGCGTTTTGCGGCGTTGCTATTTTGCTGTGCTTGCTGTGGCTGCTGAAGTTGTTGTTGTTGATGTTGACGTCTTTGCTGCTTTTTTTCTTTTCTAGTGAGACAGACACGCTCTTACGACCAGAAGCAACCATCGCCTTTCAACGATAGACGATTTCAATCTTCCTACTCTCGTGCTCGCGAATGCTAATATGAATGGTCAGTTCCTGGCGCGCACGATTCTCGCGCGCATTTCAAACGAACATATACGGGATGATGGCTCATCGACATGTTGATACCCTCACGCGTGTTTTTACCCAAACCTTATGCAAATTATCGCACGCATATCAAACGAAAATATACGTGATGATGGCTCATTCAGATGTTGATACCACTCACGCGAACCGTGTACGAATTCAAGAATTTGAAAATGGCAGAATTCTTGTAAAGTAGTTCTATCGTGACGTTTGTACTATATCATTTTCCATGTCATTTGTTTGACTGATGCACATTGTCGTACATCAGATACATTGTTTTTAGTGAGGTACGGTGGTACATTGAGGAATGGTGCGATAGGCACAATAAAGTGATGTAAATTAGAAAACACTTACCACACCACTCTTATTCCCGTTTACTTGCTCCATGTGCGCAGCACTAACCTGACGATATCACGCTCGCACAATGTGCATGCTCTTGCTCACGCGCTCTTACTCAAGTTTCATACCCGCTTACGGTGCTGGACAGAAGATTTCATACGCGTCGATGACGCTCACGCGGTGTATTTGAGCGTCATCGTATACATCGTGACCTCGATCTTGTTGCTCGTCCGTAACGATACATACCATATTGAGCAACCTTTAGCTGATGCTTCGTGTCGATATCGGGCTCGATCTCAAAGCAATTCACTCATGCAGTTCAGAAATCGCTTGCTCATTTATCCCATGAAAATTATTTTCCATGCGGCTTCCTCACCATATGTGCAATCGTTTATCTTGCTCCACTGCAAGCGTCATCGCCACACGCATGTGATATGCCGCCACTTCGGCGCAGTGATACATCCATTGTTTTTAGAGCTGTTATCCGGCATAGACACGGATCAAAACTACAGGCCATGGGTCCGTCGTTATCTAACTGATCGTGGCCAATTGTACTGTAGTTCTGTCAATTAGAAATATAACTGCAACTGCACCTTTTGCAACTACATACCGGTAACATTACTATCAAACGCTCTTGTATCTTGTGAACAACAAACACGGCATCAGGTGTTACCTAAAGCAGAGTCATCGCTTGCTTGTTGCCAACGATGTACCTGATGTAGTATCTCTCTTTACAACCGAGCTTATCAGTTCTCAAAGACATGCG
>JAADXH010001282.1:0-12198 GCA_023337595.1 Globisporangium camurandrum | reverse complement strand
GCATAAATGGGTTCTGGCTTCACCCAATCTAAACGAAATAGATCCACAAGAGGGTTTCATGTGCGTATTTCCCACTGTTCAATAAATAAAGGCATGACAAGCACGAGGGAACACGAGTGTATTGAGACGAGCTATATTCTGCTACTTGTTGAGCGCCATCAATAAAATATACTTGATGTATTACAGATGAGGTGAGTTAGTATATGTTATAGCGCTTGCAGTATTTGTATTCGCATATTAATATGATTGAGTGGGGTTGCCACTCCAACATACATGCTAAGCTATTTGGTTCACACGCACACATGCTCACAATTTGATTTTTTAAGTGAGTAGGTATACACACGTTATACTATTCTTTGCTAAAAGTAAAAGTAAATACGAGAATAACATATATCATTCGACATACATAATCCCCTTAACTGATATACTCAACAATCTCAGTTTTATATAAGTAAAATGCTGACTCGTTAGCATATATGTATAACTCATTGCGTATAGACTGTTGTGAGGATTACGAAACTCTACGTAATCCTCAATTTCATATAAGTAATATGCTGACTCGTTAGCACATATACGTATAATTTATTGCGTATCGACTGTTGCGAGTATTGTGAGATCTATTGTGATCATCACACTCACTTTTATCTAACAATGCTAGTTGTTTGAAGTATCACGCAATATACTCAACTACTTTCACATTACGCCTATCCACGATGCGAATTCTATAGTTCGCTATCGCAAGCAACAGCTCAGAGATAAGCTTTCATGTTTCAAATTGCATGACGTCGCCGTTTTTGCAATTGCTATATGTGTACATATTCGTATGGAGATTCGTTGAGAATTACTTTATTAAACTCATCAGTTGATAAACGTTACCCATTGGGCACACGGTGTGCAACGCTTTTATCCCAGAAAGAGCGTCATGTATAAAAATAGTCAAGTCCAGTACTCTACTATATACCGCGAGATACACTCATATCTTATTTTCCGTCGATCAGTGCACTCTACGACTCGTTGTTGTTGGTAAATGACAAACATTAAATACATCATAAATACATCGAAGGTATTTGTAGTTGCTGACGTCTTATTTTTATAAAATCTCAAATGGCCGACAGTTTGTTACAGTCTTGCAAGTGCGTGCAAAGAAGCATATTAAACTCTGAATGAATAAATTGTATTTTCAGTTCTTTAACCCGATGATGTAACTTAAATCATGCAAGTGCATGTATAGCACTTGGTGTGCAACTCGTTTCCCACCTTCACTCATCCAATGGCCCTATGCTCACTCTCCTTCCTCAACATGTACGGCTGGTCGACGCATAATGCGACATCGGTCATGACTGTGTGAGCTCACGTCGTTGCTACCATCAAAAGTCTTAACAGGGAGCGCCGACACCGACGACGCCGCTGCTACGAGTGAGTTGCTGTACCTCCGTGTTCTCCCGCCTCCACCAGCCTCACCCAAACGACACCGATGACGACGCGTTCTTTGACGTGAATGACGGCAACGACGCCGCTGACGACGAGACATCGACACACTCAAACAGCGAAGGCTGACGACGGAGACGACAGCAGACGCTTGGACGATCGGAGCCAATTATATTTTTTGAACAAGCGGCGTCAATGAGTGTGGCATCAGCGACCGCTGACGTTGCGGCTTCTGCTGTGCAAGCAATGATCCCGACACACACACAAGACCCAACAACATCTGCGTCGTACACGTCGACGCCAGTTGTACCACAGTGTCAACAGTGAGGCAAGCGTCTGCTGTACGAGTGACAGCAGCATCAGCGATCATCTACGTGGTGGCCCCTATTATGCAAGAAGCGTCCTCAAAACCACAAGTGCCTGATGTTAAAGCCTTTCCCCCCGCAGTACCACCGGACGCGCACGTTGCGACGCCGAGTGCACCAACAGTTGCACAGCCACAGCAATCGCCCGCCGCACAAGCGACAGCTGTGCCCCATGTGTCGGCTGCTCTCACGAGGCACGCCGGGATGTAGTTTACAATCTTGAGGAAGCGATGAATTTACATCTCTGAGAATTTTGATTCAAAGCCACAATGTGAAATGCTCGCTAAAAGATCCACACTATTCGTGGGTCGCGACCATTCAACTCTATTGATTGTATCCATGTGTACAGAATAAACAACTTTATAAAGTCAAATCAACTAACTATAATTATATCTGTGGCCAACTGATCGTGCCCATTAGAAAGAGATGTGTAACCGGTACCCACGGTACAGCTGCTGCTATACAGACAACGACGCGTACACACTCGCGCTGGACTCCAGCGTTGGCGTCGTTGTCGTCTGCTCTGCCACCATCATCTACAATTTATAGCGTTTTGCCTGTTTAAGCTTGACGGGCCGCACGTACCTACGATGGGGAAGACCATTCTGTACGGCGGCGATCGACGCGAATCGACAATAGAGTACATTTGTGACAAGATGCTTCACAATTTGCGGCATCATTCTCTTGACCGGACCAAACAGTTGGATGTCCAGTAACTTACGTGTGAGACCAGTCGCACGCATCAGATTGCGTCAGCAAGGGAATGGGCAATCAATCTCGAAGTTCCATCGACCGGCGATATTCCCAACAACTCCGGTGACACGACCAGACCCCGACGAAACGACCGGACTCCATCGAAGATGTGACCGGAATACTAGAAGCTCGACTTTATCTAGACAGTAATACATGAATCAAGTAGCTGGCTCTTGAATATGACAGGTGCGAGGGAAGTACGCATTTGCCATCATCAGGTTAGACATGTTTAGACAAGTAGCGATCACGACTAGAAGACACGGTCTCAGGAGAGCTTGCTGCGTTTGCATGCTTACCGTTAAAAAAGAATGTACCAGCCCATCAACACGTCCATGTCTTCTGCCCTTATATCGTCAGCAACGGTATGCAGATGTCAACGTTGGCTCGCACATCACAATCAAATTCATATCCAGTTTTTGGGATCGGTCGCTTCACACCGGTCTTCTATATTCTCTGGTTCTCTGCCGCCGCTCGTTAGCGAAACGTGCAGCTGACGTCCTTGCTCCCTCGGGTTAGGAAAACACGCCGCTAGCACTCCGGCCCGTGTCCAGACTCCACTACGCACCACCACTTGCAAGCGCACATCTACACCCAAGGGAGCTACTACGCTCGCCCCAGTTGAGGAGCATCTAAGCTACACCTCATTAATTTCTATCTTTGCAGCGGCAAGTGAGTCCATACCAGCACCCAACCTATGTCAGGGTATAACGACACACAACTTGGCGCGTTCTTCCTAGAACACCACACGAGCCCGGCACGTCCGCCCAAGACCCGCTTCCAATTCAACGTGGTGTACTCGAATCGCTCGCAGCTATACCTTTCGTACCATCCAGCATGGTCAACGTCAACGGGATCAGTATGTGAACACCGTACTGACCCAAGTCGACCATCGTTCGTTCCTGAATCTGATCCGAGTTCGGCCATCTACTCGCCGCCAGACAATTTTTGAAAGCTCCACATGCGCATCATCACACGTTGCTTTCTGTCTCGTGGCTGTCAAGTGTGATCGCCCATCGCTGCCACTGACGTTGGTGTCGACGACCAAACGGACTATCACCCGCTGAAGAGCGCTGCTGATCACAGCGCTGTCACCGTATGAGATGACAGTCACCAACGTCGACATGCAGGATATAAATCTTGCTGTCATTGTTGGGACGATCACCAACTCGCTGCTTGGCCATCGATCACGACTGCATCGACAACGACGTGCGAACGACCACTACAGTTGCTGTGCCTCATCTGAGCAGGTGGTGGTTTAGTGTTTGCTGCTGCTGGCGACAGATGCCATTTGCTGTACTCTGTGCACGAAGGAAGTTTCGCTGTTGTTGATGATTTTTATTGTACATCGACCTTTTTTGCTTACAATTGCGTGTGGAAACCTCTTCTTAATCGCATTGAAATGGTAGTACGAAATACAGAAATGTTTTAAGTGGGTTCCATGCAATTCTCTTATTGATTTGGCATTCTGTGACGTGTTTTTGTGTAATTGAACTGGATAACGTGTAGTGCCATAATGTCACATTTAGCCTAATACATACATGGCAACCCTCGTCAGTTCACGACGTCCAAATTCTTGCAATATCACTACGACACCTATCCATTGTGTGAAAGGCGAAACGTTGCCATTTGCAATAGCAAGCGGCGCGTTGTCGTAGTAAGCCACACGTGACAATACTTATTGTCGGCACAGGTCACAAAGTAGAGTGATACGCGTTACGTGCGCTTGCGGATTGTGGTGTGGTGGAGTCCGCACAATCGGGCCAGGGTGCTAGTGGCGTGCTCATTTTACACACGGGAGCGAGACTGTCAGCGGCGCATTCCACTAATGCGGAGGGGGGATGGGTGCTACGAAAATAGAAAAAGGTGCAAGCGACCTCCACTAACGTCGGAGGCGGAGGATATGGATGACCAGTTGTTACGCGGTCAATACCGGAGGGATGTGAGATTGTATGTAGACGTGCGAGCCGACGTTCACGTGTGCGTACGAGTTGCTGACGAGATGAGGACAGAAGAGTTGGACGTGCTGATGAGCTCAAAGATTCGTTTCTGAATGGTAAACATGCCAAAGCGCTCTGCTCCACAGTGGACGGACCCTTTAAAATTGATTACTCGTCGTCCTACCCTGCCTAGTCCAATGATGCCTAATGCACGCTTCCCGTACGACTGTCGTTGAGAATACCTGCCACCATATTCATATACTATTGTGTGGACACTTCCTCACTCAAGTAGCCCGATCTCATCGCTGGAGTCCACTCCCACAGTTGGGGTCCGGTCGCGCCCCGAAGCCGGTCTCGTCGCCGGGTCCCGATCCTAACTCAGTTCTTCAGTTCTCCGTTCGTTGTCTGACGTAAGCTCGTACCTAGATGGATTTTCCTCGAAGAACTCCGTCACAATACACATATGATTCATCATGTGTTTACATTTATATAGCTTAAGGTACTATACATTCGTGTACGTTTGTGTGTCGTGCGCTGTGTTTGATGCGGTTGACAATTTGTCTTTTTCACTTTGGAGGTATTGATAGTATTTATTTGCTTAGGTTTAACGAATTTTGTCGAACTGAAAGCATTGGCAGTCTAAGTGCATTGCACTTATACATCACATGAAGGTTAGCGTAGCTGCGAAATCTCCTGCATGTAGTTCAAATAGAATCGCCGGTCAAATATTGTGAAGTAGTGGGTGGATGTAGGTGTGTGTGTCTTCATGTTTGCGTGTTTTTTTGCTATGTCCGTACATGACTACATGACTGTTGTATTTGGATGTTGTTGTGTTCACGAGGAGAATGAGCAACGTTTATGTCATGGTTTGAAAAGCACGATCGAGCTGCGGCAAGCGCCCTATGGCCCTTTACGCATACTGTATATTCGTTTAATTCATTTTTGATACAGACGTTGTGGCATATGAGCGTGTTCATTATCGCAATGAGTTATGTGTTTATTTGTGCGTGTGCGTTATTTGCCAGGCGCACGCGAACATATAAGATCCGTTTATATTAACTGGCCTATGCAGAAGATGTTCATGCGGAAATAGTATGTGATGCGTTTGGATACTGCGAATTATATATGGCACGCATAGGCAATATCATTTATCAGTGTGCTTTGACGCATGATTTGCGTGTTTGTGTCTGGGTCTGGGTTTGTTGTGGATGCATAACCCGTCACAACGTTTGAAACAGTGAAATAGTGAATTTATTGTCCTCGTTCCCGATTTATCTTTGTATCTTAATGTAGCTATTAAATTCCGTATTAATCACAGGTTTTCATATTCGGCCAATGAGGAACCGCGAATAAGCCATGTCGCAAACCCATAAGCTCGCACGCAATAAAATTCCTAATTAGATGGTATATAGCGGTTGTAATGTAAACTGTATTATGCGACATGTGCATAAACAAGCACGAAGCCACCCTAGTGCTCGAATTCGTGTTACGATCTTGGTTCGACATTTAGGTTAAGCCAACCACAGGGACATCTTCTAAGTTGCTTGGTGAAAATCAGAACACACCTATGTTGTAACACAAAAATTCTAATTTACGTCGGAAATTATGCAACATGAGAGGTAAAAATATATATGTATATTTATATACGTTATTACACATGTGTCTGAAAAATTGTGCGATATTATTCATCTCTTTCCAGTAACCTCTCGTAACATAAACGAAGAAAGTAATGGACAACAAGCGTATACTTAGACAAGAATCATATTGGTTTGCAATACAAAGTAGACGCTAAGGCCGGTATAAATTTATATTATGGTAATCAAGCGTTCTCGATGTCTGTGTTCTCTAAAAAAAACGGTAGATATTAATATATACATTGGAATACAGTTGACCCAGACTGAGCACAAACGATCAACGCGCTCGAGCGACAGTGCTTTCTCAGTGGCAAACAATGTATCGGCTACTGTTACTAAAGCGGCCCAATAACGTCATACATTTCATTACAAACATATATAAATGTGCGGATATGTATCTCGCAATATTTCGTTCGTGAACCGAACTTCTGTTATAAAATATCAAGTACTCCCGATAAAATTCTACGAACCAGGAATCGGATGTGGCGATCCGTGGCCAAAAATATTTGATGTGTGACCTATGCAGAAAATCAACTATGCTGGATTCTCGGATCGTCCCGATCATTTATTATATAGGTAGGTATATTATGAAGAAAATGGTAATTCCTGAAACTGCTATATTCAATGATTTAAACCAGTATGTTTTTAGATATAGCGCATGTGCCTTAGTCCTTGAAAGAATTACGACTGACATCTTAGGAGTACAGTATGTCGACCAGCGAAGTCTAAAACTGAACGCTTTTGGCATTTTCAATGCCAAAAATCATTTGTGCTTGCTGTTTTACAAACGACACAGTTTTAAGTGACATATTTTATTGCTGTTTTTGGAGTACTCCCTCATATTTTGGGGCTCATTTGAGATCACGCCCACCAACGTACGCTGACGTGATGTACCTAGTGTGTGTGTGCTTGTGTGTATATATGTCTCTTCTAACCGCCTTTGTCCGTCTCTTCTAACCAAGTGTGTCTGATTGAGTGTGTATGTACATACATGCTGACGAGACGACCAACCGTGCGATAGTCCAGTAGGCGTCAAATAAAAATCGCCGCAACAAGCATCACGCCGTTGAGCGGACTCGCTCACGTACGTTTACATCTGCAAACACGTATGCATCATTGTTCGAGTACCCACGCAGTATGCGTGCGTGTGATAAGTGTGTGTACGTGTGTGTAACTCGTTTATTTATGTACGCATTATGCGACGTATGTCAAGCTTGTGACTTTTATGTGTATTGCGCTGAAACATATGCTTGTACAACGGTAAAAAGTTATTCCATATTGACTTGGACGTGTTATTAAAATATACTCATATATTGTTTTCTGGTTGATGTGAAAGCCGGAAATGACTGACAAAACGAAGAGCCTGGCACCGTTTACGCTTGTTTTCGTCCGGCATCAATGCCTAGGAATCGTAATTACAATTGATACAGACTTCCAAATCAAGAGCTTAGTAAAAAATTATAAAATAAGTATTTTAGTGCATCTGTTGTACGAAGACCATTTATGATATAATATTTTTAGTGTACGAAAGTGTTACTGTTATGCATGTACATTGCGTTCGGCGCTTTTAGCATGCACAATAGATACTGCTGGACAATAAGTTTGCGTTACAGAGTGCATAATCTAACACAAATTCCAGCAGACACATTCTTATAAAGTGAATATTGTCTGTCTCTGCGATTATTTGGTGTTGGTGTGCCTTTACGACTTGTATGTGAGTGGTTTCGTTTGACAGAGTCTTTATCTTCGAGATCGCCGGTGACGACGGCCATTGATGCCATGAAACGCTATATCGGCAATTTCACGTATCGATGATGTCGTAAAACATGAAAAGAAGTCCAATTTTATGCACCTTAAAACTCGAAAATGGAACTTGAACCTTTCAATCACATGTCTCCGTAGGTGTCGATGTACGTCACACAACGAAGTAAAAATATACGAATCATAGTTTCAGTCTATTCGTATGTTAGCTCATATAGCGGAGATCATATGATGTATCGAATATTTTGTTGCAAATGCTATTGCTGCTGGTTCTACTGCTAATGTTGCTGATGTTGTTTTGCCGATGTTGTGGTGGGTTTTGTGGATGTGTGCGGAAGAGCGAAATTAGCGAATGAGGCATCTTGCAGTAGTCTCTTTCGCTTTATCAAATTAACAAACGGTGATGAAGTTATGTACTTGACATGTATATTGCTGTGTGGGTGTATAAATGGGATTGTTATCTTTGACCGATGTTCTATTTGGCTCATGAGCAATACCATGTGTGCATATTTCTTTCGCCGAAAGGCTTTTCATCTTTGCGGGAGGTGTAATATGAGACCGTCCATGACAAACATGAAATTCCCACGTGTGAACACTTTAACTGCATTGCAAGTGACCGCAAGTGATTCTATGATGCACGAGTTGAAATGCAAAGAAGCCGTGGGACAGTAACAGCGCTGAACTTAAAAGCAAAAACACAATTAAAAAGTTGATTTAATGATCAATGCCCACGAAGACTACGAAATCGTTTTCATCCTGTGCGGGCCAAACAATACAGCACATATGCCGGACTTTATGTCTTCGTGACCGTTGTATATAAACGAAAGCAAGCATTGCCGACCTGACGAAAGCGCTTTGCAAAAATGTACCACAAGACACCATACACGTGAGCAGCAATGACGTAAGATAGCAAAAGCTGCTGATGGTGCGAGTTCTTTTGACAAATGAAACCAACTATTCTCCTCGGCCGAATACTTAAAACTACGTAACCGAAACTCAAACATCATTACCGTCTAGATAGAGTTAACGTCCAAGTCGTAAGCGGGAGTCATTGATAGCATAGCAGCTAGAATCGAAACGATTTGTGTAACTGGCGTTCCCAAGTTACGCAGCATATACGAAACGAAGAGAAAACTGTGTTGTAGAAAACCCGAATACATTGAATAGTTAGAGTGTGGTGTTTGTGCACGTCTTGCACAAACAGCTAATATCCTAGTTTTACTATGCTAAATACTCATGCTAAATCTATTTATAGTTTGTGGTTCTGCTAACTTTGTAGTTGATCGTTGTCAACGTCATTATATCTAATCGGTCCGAAGGTCTATATGTCCTACAAACACGCCCAATACTAAAGCTGCTTGCAATAGCTGCCTCTAAGCTGTATGCGAAAATCTAATTTTGCAGCGCTTGTGTTATTTAACAATATCAGCGCTTTTAGCCCGTTTCAGTTTGCGTTAGAAAACCGCACTATCAGTACGGACGTGAAAGCTTCGCAAAGAGATTAACCATTAGACTATCACAAAACTCAAGTGAGAGGTCTAGCCAGACCAGTGAAAGCGAAGCAGGCGTGTTCGATGAGAAATTTAGATAAGGTTTGCCTTTTGTTAGACAATTCAAGATCAATCGGTTTAGTTCTTCCTCATGGCTACTTCTTCATCGAGCATCTTTCAATTCTTGGTGCAAACGGCTACTTGTACTTCATCAGATGTACTTTTATTCCATTCGTCAACAACCACGGAGCCAATACAAAAGTTGCGACACAACACAGCATTCAAACATAAGTACATCTAAAAAACGGAACGACGTGTGAGACGCGATTATGTGCTTGAAAACTTAAACGGTGCCGTAAGAATATCAAAAATGTGCTCGATACAGAAATGCATAAAATACAACGAGCGCTTGATCATCTCGTGATCGCAACTAACAATCCCGTCTGGTTTTCCTTTGCAAACTTTACCACGTGACGACATAGCGTGCATGCAAATTCCCCGATAACTAAGTGTTGTCTGACAAGGTACTCAGCGATAACCGCAACTATACGCAAGATAGTAATCATTCGAATCATGACAGCTTCCGCGCCAACTCTTCAAAAGGTATCAACGCTGTCATCATCGTTGTCACAAACAAAACGTTTTTAAGATCATAACTACACTTTCGCGTATTGTAGCTCTATGTCGGCTTTTGTTGATAGGCATCAAGGTGCCATCCATGTCGCCAATGCAATCTGTAAAACATATTCACATTTAATCACTGCAACGATTTCGGCACGCTTGTTGATGTATGGCCACCTAATCATAATGCCACGCACCCCAAGTATATTGCGCGTACAAAAGTTTTCGAAATGTTTATCCTTTCCACATAACAATGCACGTGTTTAGACGTCATGCAATTGGACGCACCACTACAACAAAACCAATGTGCAACAACAACACCAACATTTGGAACTCCATAAGATGGTGTGCACGACGGTAACTCTCTCATCCAAAGTTGCTATGTACATTGACTTTCTTGTGCACTATTCATATAATATCTTCGCTGAGGTGGGACTCTACATTACAGTGGTCGTCGCCCTCTCTTGTCGCTGAGCGATCAACGACATCAATACCGTTCAACGTCCTGGCAACGTAAAACGTAGCGGGTTGTTTCACCCCAGTATGCAACGCACGTAGTCAAGGTATATGTGCACTAAACGAGCGCTCTTGAAGCAATCTGCGGCAACTGACACGTATACGATGTCGATGAATGATATGTGGTCAACGACGTTGCAATGATCTGGTAGATTGCGACAACGAGATATTTTGTGTTAATTTTGATTTGCGTGTGCGTCGTTCAAATTATGGCAAATGTTTCTTCTGATATACTACAATCGCACCTAGAGAGTGTATATTGTGAGATAAGGCCAAACACACCGAGTTAAAAAGTGAAGAAAGAAGAACAATGCGAGGTATGCCAAGTGTGTGATGAAAACAATGAAGGTATTGATCAATACATACTACAATACATACCACTGTGGCAACATCTACACATACATCCGCACATCTTTGCACCATCCATGCATTCAACTAAACTCTGCAGTATGCATAAATCCAAACAACCATAGATTCCTCTATGCATACATGCATACTTCCACACAGCCAAGGTGCGATGTGCAACATGCATCCATCCATGTGTGCATTTCGCATACATAAATGCAAGCATGTATACTACCATACACTACACCATGTATACAGCCATACAAGCCACTATCCATACATGTGCGGTAAAGCACAACCAATAACGCTTGTATGAAACGAGCGCTTCGTTGTCGTACATTCAACGATGCACGATGCGTATGCTGACAGTACCTGCGTGTGACGGTGGCAATGGAAGATGTCAAAGATCGTGTGCGTGTAGTTATGCGGCGAAAGGCTCGCGAGGCGGATGAACTGCTTTTGAGGTGCGCGCGTTTGTGGTAGTTGAATGGCTATTGGAGACTCGCGCGTTCGGAATGTGGTGGACGGCGATTGTCACGCGCGTTTGGATTAACGACAGAAACGACCACTAGAGGTTGAGGTGGCGAAGACTGTCGACACTCAGGTTGTTTTGCGTGCTGATTCTGTCGGAAAGGTAATCAAGGGGTTGAAAGAATATGCGTGGCAGCCTTCTCTTGGAAAGCTTACGCGATCGGCAATCAATGAAGTGACACAAAACACTCTTGCTGGTAGAAGAGCTAAATACGGACTGTATTAACCTGAAATATGTGCTCTCTTCGGACTGTATTGAACTGAAATGTGTACTCTCTGCTGTTTTACTTTGCGCAGCACACTCTAGTGTCGCATTGCTTTTGCACAGCTTCGTGTATAACGTCATTCTATTATGCAACCGCCTTTTGGTCGACGCCCTTTGGATTCTACTCATATGGTCACCTCATTTCTGGTCAATCTAATGGGAACATTCCAAAAGGTGACTCAAACTGTCACATTTGCTTACAATGTTACTTAAAAATATAGCCCCTTACGTAGTTTAGTTTGTTTGTTTCTCGAATTTAAAAACAGAATTTTATTATGACAGGACGTATTTCGCAGGAAACTAAAGCGTAATATATATTTAGCGATGATCCGCATATTGACGGAATACAAAATATCAAATGGTTAAATACATCAATAACACACAACTCAAACAGAGGATATATGATGAAGCTGTTGTTTGTGTTGTTTGTGTTGTTTGTGCTGCTGCTGGTTCTGCTGCTGTTGGTGCTGCGGTTGTGGGGTGTGCGGAAGAGTGCAAATTGGCGAATGACGCTTGTTGTTGTTGTTGTTATCGTTGTCGCTTTTTGCTTTT
>JAADXH010001281.1:0-12214 GCA_023337595.1 Globisporangium camurandrum | reverse complement strand
TTCGCCCTGGATCTCCTGCTCGACCTTCGTCGATGTCGACGTCGATCCGTCGGCGTGCACAGTCGTCGTTGTCGTCGTCTTCGTCACGGTCGTGACACCATGTTCGTCCGTGCTCGTCTCGACGTGCTCCTCGACGGTCGTGTTGTCATCGGTCGAGGTCGCTTCAACCCACTCTCGCTCTTCGCCATGATGATGTTGTTGCGCTTCGGTAGTTGCACCCGCCGTCGTTGCCGTTGCTGTTGTGGTTGTTGATTCGGCCGTGGTGACCACAGAGGCGTCCGCAATTGCATGCTGCACTTGCTGGTGCTCGACCTTGGTTGCATCGTTCGTGTCGGCCATCGTTGTCGATGATTGTTGCTGCTGTGCTTGCTGTTGTTGCTGCGCGATGGTGTCCGCACTCGTGCGCTTGTTTGCGTCGTTGTTGGTGCAGTTGCTGGTCTCACACAACGTGCGCGTTGCGAGCCAAAACTAAAAGTGAGCCAGCAGCGCACATGCTGTTCTGCAATTAATTGCTTTCGACTTTCTCGTTCTGATGTATTGAATTGCAACTGCAATGTCGCGATATACGCAAGACTTGCCTGTAGCACGCGACAATATCGATGCAACACTTGATCCGAGCAAAAAAAGACGTCAAGTGGGTTCGCGATTCCACTCAGTTTCGAAATCTTAACTTTCTGAATAGATCAGAAGTGAGCGAAATCTCTCATGTGGTTGTCGAATTTGTAAACCATATATAATATATACCGACTGTCGCTACCACACTCGCTATCACTCACTCTACCGACTCGCTACCACTCACTACCCGCTCCACTTGACGCGACGCTTCGTTTGAGTCGCTGGCTTCATGCCTTTCATCATCATCCTGAGCGACTTCGTTTTGAGGAAGCGCGCAAGAGTCACTGACGTCGACAACGCGTGATGCGCAAGGCTCACCAAGTCATTCATCATTGCACCTGGATCGTAGACGTGCACGATCTCGATACTGGGGTTGAAGCCGATCTTAGACAAGTTGCTGCTACCGAATATGATGTAGCGTTCATCGATTACGCAGCTCTATAGATGCATGACACGACTGTATAAAAACACGTAAACATAATCAGGCGAGTCAGGGTCGAGTTGTCATGCTGCGTCCTGCATCTCGGACGCCAGCGCCAGCTCGCTCTTGCAAGACAATATGATCATTACAGACAGGTCCCGCTTGAGCCACAACTGCTCGAGACAGGCGTCTGCGATCTCGCGCAGTGTAAGCTCAAATGTGGCCAACACAATGACCGTAGAGCACTGGCGCGCGTAGTGCAAGAAGCGAACCAATTGCTCAGACCGAGGCTACTTGGGCTTTGTGATGCACTCTATGTACTCGCCGTTCTGTTGTTGTGGCTGTTGTTGCAACCACTGCGAGCTCTGCACTTTCTTGGATCGACGCAGCATTGTAGTAGCAAAGTTGTTCGGACTGGCATACGGGTCGTCGATCACTTGAACAACGTCGACGAACCTCGTCGCATGGGCGAGTATAGAGCATCTGTGGTTGTTCGAAAATCGGAAACCACGGCATACTATTGGATAAACCTGGTATAGGGGTTCAGCGTATATACAAAAAGGGGTCCAGCTACTGTACCGAACTTGTCCTACCGTTTAAATCTTATGTCGGCAAATCAACCTCAACATAAATATGTATGTTAATAATTATATATGTGTTTATATATCTACTACGACACGAGCATTCAATAATATGTAGGGGTCACAATACTTCGTGTCAACAGCGGTGTATTCGCTGCTACGTCGCATAAGCTCTCTGGAATAGGTACGATGAGGCAGCAAGAGTAAATGCTGGCAGTAAAATAGCCGGATTGCGTAATCTACACGCACACAATTACATAAACAATCCAATAATACCGCAATGGAGCTCCTGTTACAAAAGCATACAAATCAATAGAACAATGTCACAATAGTAGTTCATTAAATGTACAGCGTGGCGTCCAGCACGCAAACAGCTACGACCGGCATGAGACCCATTAAATCCGCAACCGTGGTGAATAGTGTACATGTCGGAAACCAACAAAACGTTCGCATTCGTCTGCTACTCCCGCGAAAGGATCGCAATGTGGCATTGGTTTTCAGCAGATAAGAGCCCGACAACCAATCTCGAGCTGTAGACTCGACGTCACTGGACTTGCGTGCGCAACACAACATTAAGTCTGTTGCGCCAACGTCTGTTGTCGGTCTACTGCGGCCACGTTCGTAAAGAGATTGGCGTGGATGTCGCTCGATGCACTCAAATCGACACTTGGTCGCCACTATCCAGGCTCTATTGTCGTTTATGAGTCACCATTGCTTCCCTGACTAGAAGAAAGCGTGCGAGCTTCCAGGTACGACTACTTGAAGCAGCTTGAGTAGTCGGCCACGCTCGAGCAAGTGGTTCACGACGGTGTCGCGGCTGCTTCGAGAGAACGTGACGAAACAATCTGCACGAACGATGCAAATGGCACGAGCACATACGCCGGCGCGATAGTCGCCCGTCAGCCATTTGGTACGAGTGGTACGCTCGGACGCCGCGGCTATGGGAGTCGGACGATCGGAGCCGATACTCGGACGCTCGGATGTTGGTGGCGTTTATGAGGCTGTTCATCGACGACGGGTACTTGCTGCTCAAATCGAACGCGCGCTACCGCGGCAACGTACAACCTGTTGAAGCCGCTGCCGAGCTGGCGCTGATTGCGTTCTTGTATGAGCTGTTGATGAACGCAGCGTGCTACCTCACTGTTTCTGCGCGCCACTCGCACTTCGCACCGCAGCGGAGCGCTCAACTATCGCATTGCTTCGTCCCCATCGCTCTGCAGTACAGGTCGTATCGGCAACCCGTCTTCGTCGGCGTCGATTGGTTTGCTTACGCCGTAGCAACAGGCGCAGGCGAGAGCACAAGATCACGAGTGAGAGGTACGTTCGTAGTACCGCCTAGGTACACGCGCTCGTGTGTGTGTGTGTGTGAGAGAGAGAGAGGGAGAGAGAGAGAGAGAGAGAGAGAGAGAGAAATAGATAGGGATAGGGATCGGGATCGGAAGATGAGAGACAGATAGGGAGAGAGTAGTGACATGCATTGCCAACGCACATAAAGATCGATGCATATCGACAGTCGCAGCGGCTACATGCAAGTACTCATTCGTACAGGGCTGATGAATTGAAGATGTATGGCTTACAAACGGTCATAGCAACTCGATACTGATTTCTCACACACGTGCATCACAGACACAAGCACACAAACGCAAACGATGCGTCGTACTATGCGCGCCGACGGTCGGCTGCTACGCGATTGCGAGTGGGGGGGGTAGGTGAGTAGTAGTAGCGATGTTGATTGATGGCGGCGTGATTTGAATCCGCAACCCTTGGTGCATACGCACCGCTGTTCGCACCGATGAATTGCGCCGTCACTGTAGATGAATGGAGCAGTGTGCATACGACCGAAAAATCCGACTGATTGAAATTTGCGCTAGTCGGCAATCGTGTGCATGAATTAGACTTGAATTCGTTATGACATTTTTGTGGGTGTCGAATTGTGAAACCGAACGAAAGTGACTGCCAGTCATTAAAAATTTTCGAACGCAAGTGAATACGTGTCAGTCAAATTTACATAACTGGTTGAGTAAAAACAACGAAACGCATCTCAACATGGGACGCAGCTTCTGGCATCGGCGTTTCATTTCCGAATTCACCGTGTACCCGCCACATCGCAAGTAGTCTAAAACACACTCATTCATTTGTTTTGATTTCCATTTTATTCTCGTTTCAGCCCACAGGCCGTTTCAGAATCGTTGTTGTTGGCTTTCTTTGTGTATTGTTTTTTGTCTTCCATTCCAGATAATTCTTCCCGATCTTTGACACAAACAAAACCAAAATAATTATCACATGCAACAGTGTCACAGTAGTGTACACAACTTAATACTATATATTACGTGGTCTAATTTCCTAGTTACCTGAATTGACCGAAATCTTTCCGACCACCGAAACGGTGACGGTATGAAAGGGTTTTTTCGTTCATCTGTGTTAAATTCTATTTTCTTAATGTTACTATAAACGTAATCGTAGAGAACGACGAAAGTCGCAAAATGCGGCGACGTTGATATGTTGTACAAAAACGACGGAGCAACCAACCGACATACTCTTGCAAATCCAGACTGTTAAAATTTGGGTGCAAAGAAAAGGTGTTTTTCCAGTCATGTGGCGTATTTAAGCGGAGTCACAAACACTAGTGGTATTCGCGTAGTTTGATTAACGATCATCAGATATAAATGCGAAAGTAGTTCTTGATGTTCCAATCAATCTTAAACAATCTCAGTCATTAAGTTAAATGTAAATTAAATTTGGCGACTGAGTTTCATCAAAAGTTATTAGCAAATATAAATATATTATTTCGTTTCGCATCAACTATTAAGCGCGCGTGAATACCACTACTGGCGGTTTTCTGGTGGCGTTTCATTTTTCCGTCAATGCAAATAAATTAAGAAAACTAGTTTGGCTAATCCATCGCACTTACTTCTTATAATGGATCAGACGTCTGTACAAACAAGTAATTCAAGCGAAACATTTGTGTAACTGGATATTGGCATTGTCTGAATAATCAAAAGGTCCAGATTAACAAGAGTGTATCGGTATTAGAGTTAGTACATGTAACTAACTAGTCAATTCCATGCAAATTAAACACTTCGTATCATTAGGTAACAATTTATTTAGCGTACTTGTGTGCATTAGCGATTTCGCATTGGAATACGCTTTGTAGTCTCAAAAGAGGATGACTAAATAGAGAGAATTAAACATACAAATTATATATAGAACACTGTTTAGTTATATTCGAAACAGTAGCCAGAACGGCGCTGCTGCAACTCACACCTCGTGCTAAACACAGAAATGACCGCACTAATCATGCAGTTCAAATCGCTCCGTCAGTCTTTCGTACACACCAGATGTTTGGGCAGATTGGTCTACTGCTAGTAAGCTATGAAAGCGTGCATTACTGTAGACATACGTGCGCTACAGAGGTAGTATGTTCATATAGCACTAGAAGACGTCACTCACACATGCGGTAGTACATGACAAATCGCTTGACGCATGATTTGGTATTCGTATAGCTTTATCAAATTATATTTGATCTGCTATGAGCGAATGTCATATCAAATAGCTTATATGGTCTTTAGTTATGTACATACTGTCAAATACAAGGTAAAAAATTAATATAGCGAACTTAAATTGGCCACATACAGTTGGGTGATATATACTTAAATACACAAACAATAACTTACTGTAGCATGCTTACACAAAACCAGAAAACAATAGCGTATCAAAAGCATGAGCGCTAGAACCTACCAGTCAAATCCCCCACGAGCGCCTAAAGTACCGTGACCTACACATCATCAGAGCAAAGATTATGGCTTGCCTGGAAGAGGAGGCAGAACGAGCTAAGTTTTCCCATTTTGATGGGTTCACTGACAGCTAAATTTTGCTCGTTTATGTACGGTAATATGGACCAAAATTTCAAATACATAGAAAGCGACGATGTCAAAGCGTAAAACATATTGATCATAAATGTGTAACATCGACGTGCATGCGTTTAGTTCGAAAGCTTCAATGTCGTGTACTTCTTTTGTCATGTAGACCAGTATGTATCTGATTAATAATGGCTTGCCTGTGAATATCCTACAGTGTGGAATTGCAACACGTCACGAGTAATAGTCACGCCAATATATATATATATATAGCATACGTTGGATAAATCAATTCGATAGGTGTATCAATTTTGATGTGTATAACGAGACACTAGTCTTCTAAACACTAGGGTAGCAATGTTTACACCTCCACATGATGCATCTACTGTAAAAAGCCCGTTTTACGCGAAATTGCCGCATATAGCTTCTACTTTGTATCGTTGCCGGATCGCAATGTAACAAATTCGTAGTCGTCAGAACTCCATATTAAAGCATGTCATAGAGTTGTACAATGGGTCTGTTTGAGATATTGTCGTAGCACAAATACGCGTCGCCTATTTTAAGGGATGCTCTCTACGTGTTTCACTTGAGGACGGAGACATTGATATAGCATCTCGTGATCTTAATTAAGTGGCTTCAAAATATATAAGTAAATACACGAAATAGGCTTTGACTCATACACGATAATGTGCTCACACAAGGATGCGAAACAATCAGAACAGAGAAAATGCTAAAGTATAGATGCTACTCGCTTAGCGCTACTGTGTACACCAACTTCATTGAGTATATTGCACTGCATGTTGCTACGGCTGTTTACTAGTACCGTTCGACCCTAGCACATAAGCATACATCAAATCAACAGAAAAACACAGTAGCTAAGTCAAGAAAAGGTGATGTCGGCTGATTGACCATTTGTTGAAATTTGTCTGGGCGGAATTGACCGTTTGATGCTGTTAGTTAATCGATGTGTGACATTTCGCGTACCGCATATCAAAGAGTGATTTGATTAACAAGCAGCTCAATCTACCGTTGCAAAGCATATATTTACCAGAATAGGCACCTATGACATAAACGCTGCACACACTGGTTGGATATTATAACGACAACAAATCTGTCGCCCTCCTTGCGGAATTGTGCATACTGTATACATTATTTGGGCACTTACTTTCGGTAGGGAAAATGACCCGACTAAATGAGTGTATATAAACGTGCACCCATAGAACGAGCATTATGATGTCAACGAGAAGCAGCAAAATGGCAAATTTGATGCCAATTGGGCACCACTTTTACACGTGCAACCGTGCCTACAACGTGAATGCTGCATGAGTCACGCACTTTTGCCTCGCTTTCTACGACGTACGTACAAATACCAAGGGGAAATAAAAAGCTATGCAACGGTCTTTCACCTCTGAGATGAGCAAATGAACTAGTATAAACATTCTCTGGTAGGTCGCAATGAAGCAAAGTAGATAATAATACTCTGAATGACATATCACACGGCAATACGTTTCTAGCTTAAATATCGGATGCGCGAACATGCGAACATATACATTTAGATACCATACCAACGAAGTTGTATCATATTCCACTCGAGTATGTTATTGGTATAGTTGATATATCGCGCGCAGCCAGCTAAATTACGCAATTGAGATATTGTTGTGAAGCTGCGAACGTCGAACTACTTTATTAGTATTGCTGCTGGCAGTGTTTGCTATAGTTTAGCGTAGCTACTCTTCTTTTGAAAAAACTTGTGTTAATGTACAAATAATACAATATTTACACAGAGAGTTGTTGGTGTATTAATGTCAAGTATAGGAAATTTGAGTGTATGGTATGTCGGAATATAAATGACTGTAACTATACATTACTCTTACAATCCCAAAATGATATGAGTAACTTCCTTGTTACGCAGCGGAACTTTTATGACCTTAATGTCGAGCTTAAATATATTATAGTTTACATACTTGTACCCATGGCATCGTGCCGTTTGTACAGGGTACTTAAAAACATGGTATCTATGCTTGGTCGTTTGTGCAATAGCATATACAAATACAGGAAATATGAGTCACACCCTAAAATCAATCGTTAACAGTTTACTGTAATGATATTTCGACTGCATTGGAGAGGTGTTTGACAATTCAGTTATTTATGTGTATTGAATTGACGTCGTAAACACACGACATCATGTTCACTGTTTATATGTGACAATGGTTACCGTCTTTAGATATGCGTACTTCATTTGTTGATCTAATATTTCATTTAGTAGTGATACTGTCATTAGCGCATTGTTTGTTATTAAATATAGCCATATAATTAACTCAACTGTACAAACAACACTTAAACAACTGTGTCTTAATGATAAATCATATCCTTTGCTTTTTAAGTGTTGCTGGTATTGGGCATGTATTAAGCTTTATGTTATGTAATATTAGATTCGTTTATTATTGGCACAACTTCCGTTCATGAGCAGTTGCCGTGCACCACCTCAAACGGTACTTCAGAATAATTGTCACGTTTGCTGTGCTTATAAATGCAATTGATGTATTTGGTATAGTGATACTTTAACTTAGCTGCACTCATTGATGTGAGCTACATATCACACTTCAACTAGTATTTGTTGTGTTGAACACTGCTCCCCGCGCTTTGTAACATCCATCACTTTGCTATCCCATGAAATTAGTGGTGGCTGTTGCTCGCTGCGCCCCGCTTAGCAGTCCACCATTGGTCTGTTCACTTACGCTTACTTGCTACTTTGCCAAAGGTGCAAGAGCAGCATGTATACGCGTGCGTAACACAACCCAATACTATGAGCAATGTACCATATACTGGTACCAGTGTATTAAAAAACACTTGATGATTTCATTTCATGGAGGGTAATTGTTACTAGCGTAAAGTGCACGATCATTTGTCGTATACTGCACTGATTCGGAAACGATATTACAAGTGTATAAAATGCACATTTGTTCTCTTAACACACGCATACCGTATATTCAAGATAGCGTACTGAAATATAACTTTACAAACAACATATATACGCCACAATTGGCTTCACAGACACAATTCCGATTGTCGGGCTCTTTGACACCAAAAACTGGTCAATATTTTTTTAGTCCATTGTAAGCAGCTGTGAACCGTAACTCGAAAATTGTAAAATATCTTGCTGTTAACATAATTGCTCTAATACTATTCATGAAATATGCAAAGAGAACGATTTCAGTAGAAGGTAATGTCATACAAGCAACTAGCCATTACAGTGTCAACTCTTTGTGGCGAAGGTAGCGTTATTTTGCTTGCCGTTTAAATGAATATGGTATTATGTGGCATCACACTACTTGCTAAATAAGTATTTGTCAATATAATCTGCATTAAAAATACATTCGGCAAAAGCTCGGAGTATTAAATTGTAACACTATACTAATTTATACCCTACTTTATGTGTGTGGCGACAAGGGCATCGCATGTTTCGTGGTCCGAGGTATATGTTTATACTACTACATTTCTGTCTAGTTTCCATTTCAAAGAAATTTATCATAGGTACTGTATTTCAATATTGTAGGTAATACTTAGGAGAAGCAACTTCACAGCAGACCAAGATATTTGCTAAACAAACCCTTTAAATCACTTTAAAATGCAAACGAATTCGTCCGTTTCAAATGTTGCGGTTTACGCCGGCCAATCCATAGAGCTTTCATTTGCTTTCCGGACAAAATATTTACCGTTCGCCTATCGTTTTACCTCCAGCAAGCCGTACGATTTGGTGAAGATGTAATATGTTGTGGTTCTTTTAATTTACTTCTCACTCAAGAGCCTAGGGTATTCGATGACTGATAATCGGCGGCATGTTTTGTACGGTATGCGGATTAAGAAACCTTTTTTGGGCTATTAGCTAAGCCCACTGAGAAGAGTCAAAAATATTCCTCACTTAGTGTTTTTCACTCCAACCACGAAATGCTATAATGACAATGATTCAAGCGTATCGGTTAGAAGCATCCCTAACGATGGTAAATGTATAGTTTAGTAACAGCGAGGTACCAATTAGATAAAAAGAAGTATGTATAATTCTATCTTTTTGGTCGTCTGTAAAATTCTGGCTTGTCTACATGTAATATAGCTTACTTATCTGGTGGGTACCTCAACAGCGATAAGTCAATCAGATAAGAAAGTACGTATGATTCTACCTTCTCGGTCGTGTGTAATATTCTGGCTTGCTTAAATATTATCTTGTATGATGGCACAGTTGTGACACATTCTTATAGTTGTTGCTGTACTTACATAAACATAATTATTAGCAACAGCCAAGGGGCAAACTTCCCGATATTCTGTACGTCAAGTCAGTGTCGCTACCACAAGTATATTTGCGCAGCACCTGTCCAGACATAAAACAATTTCAGTGCAGCACCTCGCTTACCAAAATCCGCGATGTTTCAAGTGATTGCGAGCGCCATGTCAATGTGTGTTATAAATGATTGTTTAGCATGATAGCAGCTCGCGAAAACGAACTTATTGTACACCTGACATACACAAACACATCATTTCGAAACGGACACATGTATCATGTCTATTTTGTGATGTATTTTATTGCTCCTACCGCGCATGCAGCAACGTACTAGAGCTATAGGCAATGTGACGCGTGTACCTATGGTGGTTGGTGCTATTGGATATCTTATCATATTGGTAAAGTGACACAGTCGACAACCTATGCAATTGTTTCGAATTACGCTTCGACGATCTTTTGGTAGTATTTACCGCAATTCTGTTGTAGCAGATAAAGGACACCACGAAAGATATTTCTTTGACGTTATATATATACGGTACAACTAAACAAATTCGTGAATATTACGGCAGGTTTTATTGCCATCGATGTGACAGTTAATAATTATCGTGATTGATGCTAACGGTAAAGACACGACACTTGCTACGATATCTACATAAAAATCTATGTATTTGACGGTCACCTTAGCTTGAATCAGTTAAGACGAGTGATTTTGTAACGAGAGATTTGGTGTCTTCATAGCGACAACATAACATCAAGACCCTGCCACGACCTGAAAGTTGCACATATTGTTGTCGGATGTTTGTTTGCGACACTTCATTTTACAGCAGGACATCTCGCATACTTTGCGGGATACAACGCGAAAGATGGTATTAAAGTCAATTGTGTTTAAAGCAGTCAATTTTTTCGATCAATAAAGTTTCAAGCCTGACTAACTCAACTAAGATAAGCATAATTTTTTCGTGGTGTTTGTACATCTCATGATATCTAGAAAAAATGCGGCAAGAGCAATTTTGCTTCAAATGATAATGCACCATTTGTACATGTTATACACGGCATTTGTAGTTAACAATACGCGTTTATTACACCGTGTACCATTTGTGGTAGCTGTAAGAATGAGTATTGCTGTTAGTCACCCGTTGTCCCCCATTGCTTGTTGCGAAGATTTTGCGCGCTTGACACGGTGTTAATATTTACTTTTATATATTTCCGAGGGACTGTGCAATTTGGGTAGTTGTAACAACACGTGTTACATACGTACTTGTTTTTCACTAAACTACTTAGTGCGACGTTTACTCACTTCTGGCAACACACGAAAACGATACAGTTGTGTTACTCAGCGAAGTAAATTTTGCCGAGCTTTGCGCAGCATACACCATCTCGTGGTTATACTATTTCGTGTTGCATCAAATTTCCTTAACATGATCTATTTGTCTTGGAAATCAAAATTGAAGTTATCAAGTGTTAAGGTATGTATTTCATTTCCAAGGGGATACGGCATGGATAATACGTACGGTATACTTAAATAGTCGCGTTTACAGCGAGATATTGACAGCGTATAAAAACTAATTTATTGTTGTTGGAGCGTATTGCTACACATATTAATTACTACCTTCACATTTTCCTAATCAGATAAGTGCAAAAATACTATTCCGTAAAGTGCTGTATTATCATAACATTTCGCCAATAATGAGTAACAAACAGTATGTCAGACATGCACTCCTTGTAAATGAGTGTAAATTCCATCATGTTGTTAATGCTCCTGTACGTATTGATTTCAGGCCAGCCAGTTTTTTTGTGTTTGCCCTGCAAGGGTACAAAGCCACGATATATCTGTATGTTAGAGCGATATAAAAGAGTATCGTTCGAGCTCGAGAGCCGCTGCTTGCGCTGCGTCGGCTGCTGGCTGTGCTACGACGCGTTGTAGTCGCTCGGTTCGTTCTCCACGAGCATGCCGTTGACCAGACCACGTCGCTGCAGCGGCGCCACCACCACTTCCACGAACTCCACCACTGCTTCTTGTCCCTTATCGACACAATGACGCGATCACGCAGCGTCTGATACGTTTCCTTAATGCTAGTTTTTGTTTGGATATTTTTTTGTATCGGAGCGCTCGTATTGCATAGCACTTGGAGTCCCGACTTCTTGTTTTTTTGTATTGAATTTTGCGCAAGTGGCATGAGATTGAAAGCCATCGTATTAGACTGGAAGTTTGTAGGAAAACGAAATTCATTAGAGCTTGTATTGGCGGTTTTACGGCGACGCAAAATGCGTTTTTACTTTGTATGATGACGCATACATGACGGTAATAGCGGTTATGTCGGTTTTACACGCCGTAAAAACGCAATCACACCGTAAAAACGCATTTTGCGTCGCCGTAAAACCGCCAATACAAGCTCTAATGAATTTCGTTTTCCTACAAACTTCCAGTCTAATACGATGGCTTTCAATCTCATGCCACTTGCGC
>JAADXH010001280.1:0-12240 GCA_023337595.1 Globisporangium camurandrum | reverse complement strand
CTGGAGCGCCAGCAGCTCGACAGCAATTTGTGTGTTTGCGTCGTCGTATGCCGCGTATTTGTAGCGTAGTGTTTGTGTCGTCACGTATTTAACTTAACTTATAGAGCCAATTTTGAGCAACCTTTAGACTTCACACTTGTTTTTGACAGCTTCGACGCATCCTTTGCCTTTGTGTCGTCGCACTTTGGAGACTGTAAGCAAACTCTGAGCGGTGTCAGGATGGAAATTTGGTAGCCTTAATGCCATTTCTTATTATATACGGCAAGTTTAGTTTATGTAAAGCTGTTACGTAAAATTCTCCCTTAATCTTGAAGCGACACGACGAAGAAGACATTGCAACATATCACTTGCCGCCGTGTTGTGGCAACATGCGCGTGCTACGACTGCCACGATGGACACTGTTGCTACTGCTGCTTCTAGTATGCGCTTGCTGCTGCCACGCGCAGGTCGTGATCACGGCACCTGATAAGGGCGACGAGCTCGAGCAGCGCGCGTACGTCGAAGCGCAGAGCGGCCTCGTCGACACGATCCGTCGCCGCGACCCGAACGCGACGATCGACATTGACGCCTACAAGTATGCGCATAATGCATGCACAGCTGAATACGTGGCTACGATTGGCTACTGACGCTCGGGATGTTGTCTTCTGCAGCGTGCAGGAGCCAACGCAGTATGTGATCGGCTTGCTGCTCGATCCGTGTCGGGACCACGCGGCTGACTGCTGCAGTGACCGCTTCGGCGAGCCGGTGCGTTGCCAATATGCGCCTATCGATCCATTTGCTATACATCACTGCTGCGGAGACTCTTACACATGTCGATCCACCTACTTCCACGCGCATAGGCGTACACGACGCCAGCGTTGTCGGCGAAAGAAAAGATCGCACTGCTGGACGAGTCTGGCGCACCGCTCGACGTGTCTGCGAGCCGCTTGAGCGACCGCCCGTCGCGCTTTGACGCCGATTGCTACGTCGATGCAACGCTGACGCCATATCGGCTCACGACGACGTACGACGTGAACCGCACAGTCGTCACGCACAAGGATTACAGCCACGCAGCTGGTTGTGTCGGTCGCTTGCGGGCACTAGCGCCGATGGAGGACGTCACGATGCCGCCGTGTTGGGACCACAACGACACGGTCGACGCACTAGCATCGTGCGTCGGATGGGACGGCCGCCAGAAAACCAACTGCGTCGCGGTCGCGTACATGCAGACGGCGTTCATCGTGCAGTGCGGCCGGTCGTTTGCGCTCCACAACCACTGCGGGACGTTCTTGGAGCTCCACGAACGCAAGAGCAACGTCATAGTCAGCCAGACGCGGCTGCTCGGCGAGTACCCGAGTGGATTTCGCACGACAACGCTGCCGCTGACGTTTCGAGGCGACAAGCAACGGACCGTGTGTGCTGGTGCGTACGAAATCTGGTGGGTCCAACGCACGCGCTACAACGTCGTCGTGCAGAAGAAGAAGGCGCTACAGGTCGTTGCGCCACCGTGTGACTTTGATTTTGCAACGAATACGTATCGAAACTACCATTACATCAAAGCGTAGCGTGACAGAGAAGCTATAGGAGGTAGTAGAACGTAAGGACCTGTAGCAGTACGTGTGTCTGGATTGATGGTATCATGTGAGCCAGCCTTCGTCGTATGGTACGCTGACGGAATCGTTCGCCTTTGGCTTGAGCTTATACTGACGCTGATTCTGCTGTAGCGCCTTTGTGGGCGATGACGGATACGTTGTCGATCCATACGATCGTGCTTTGGTTTTTATAGGCAGCGCAGCGACTGGTGCTGCGCTATGTGTCCGCAGTGGCATGCGACAGAGGTCGCACACTGTTGCTGTCGGTTTGTTGCGGAACGCACACGCAGCGCATTGCAGCAAGAGCTCGTGCGCAACGCTCGCAGGGTCCTGCGCGGCGCAGATCTCACACGTCGACGTCGCACGCGTCTGTGTGTGGAAGCACACCGCGCAGCGCCAACCGATCGCAGCTGCAACGACAGTCTTGGGCGGTTTGACAGTCTCGACGTTGTGTCGACTGCTGTTGTTGTCGAGTGGACTCGACCGCTTAGTGGACCATCGATCGTCTGCGTTGACAGCGTCGGCTTCCACCACCGGCAGCGGCTTGCTCGCCGTCGTGATCGGCGTTGGTGCTGGAGTTGGCAATGGCGCGACCTGAACGCCGTTGTTAGTGCTACTCGCGTCGCGACATACGAGCTGGCAGAACGCAATGTAGTCAAACTGGTCGCCTGCTGCGGTTGCAAAGCGCCGCAACACGGTCGACGTGACGTCGGCTGTCAACCAGACGTCGAGCGCGCGCAGCACGGACGCAAACGCATCGATGCTCACAAAGCCCGTGCGTCGTGCATCGTACGCTGCAAAGCGCTGCGTGATCGCAGTGTGCGTCACCTGTCGCGCGCGCAAAAGCTCGGCAAAGAGCGGCACGAGCAGCGCGTCGATGCGCAGCATGTCGTCACGGGACAGCGGCTGCGAGTTGCCGATAGTGGTGCTGACATTCAGAAGCGGCGGTGCTGGCGGCGGTGCTGGCAACTGACTCAACCAGAACGCACTGCTCTGTCGCATTGGCGATGATGGTGATGCAAAGCTGCTTGGAACGTGGATCGGCAGTGGACGCGGCTGCGGCTGTCGCTGTCGCTGCGGTGACTGCAGTGCTACTGGCTTCTCATACAGTCTGCTCTTGGGCTTGCGCGTCGCTCCATTTGCAGCAGCAGCGACTGCTGCGTCGCGCTGTTGGCACAGCGAGATCTGCTCGACGAGCGCACGGTAGCTCAGCTGCGCGTTCACATCATTTCCAAGCGCCTGCTTGAGCTGCGCGAGCTCGGGTTCGTTGAGCGCGCAGCCCATGAGCCGCAAAACCGTTTGGAACTCGAGCACCGATACAGAGCCCGTGCGCTGGACGTCGCACTTCTCCAGCAGCTTGTGGCCGCTGACGTTGTGCTGCGCCGCAGCGACGAAGCATCGATAGATCTTCTCCGCCAGCGCTGGTGCGAGTGCCACACACGGCAGTGTGGACGTTGGTTGTGGTTGCGCTGGTGCTGGTGCTGCAGGTAGAGCCTCCACTGCTTTGGTGCTGCTGTTGCTGCTACTTAGCATGGCGTCCAGCACGTCCTTGAGCTGCGCAAACAGCCGCATGGCGTCAAATCGACTGCGGCCGTGTGCGTCGCTAGCTGCGAGCGCTGGCAACAGCACGTCGGCTTCACTCGCACGCAGCCGGACGCCAAACTTGGTGAGTAGCTTGTAGATCTTGCGCTCAGTCACGTGCTCGATGCGTCCGTGGTGCGTCCGCGTCCAGTCGCTTGCAACGCGTGTGAGCTGCTGCTGCAGCTGCACCAACTCTGCTGGCGACGATGTGCGCTGCGAGCGCTGGACCGCATCGCGCAGCACAGCAACGAGCATGCGGTGCTTGCGCTCGCTACTCGCATCGTGCTCGTCGCTGCTGCATGACAGCTCGCCGTCGTCGTCATCGTCACTGCTACTGCTGCTGCTATCCACCATACTGCCGCCGCGTCCATCACGACTACGCTGACGTGCAGCACGGACGCGCGCACTTACGGTCGCGAGGTCGTGCAGAAACGCGTCGCAGTCGATGGCCGCGCCGTCTCGGACGCTGTAGAACGTGGTCAGTAGCGAGCTGTCGATCGCCAACATGTTGAACGCGACGCCGCGCTGCGTGAGCGTCGCGAGGAACTTGTCAATCACTTTGTCAAACACGCGTGTCTTGACTTCGTTGTTGGCAATTGTCGTTGCGTACTTGCGAAAGTACTTGGCAAACGGAAACGCTGGTCGAAGCTTCGTGTTCAGGCGTGCGATGCGGTACACGAGCCAATCGTGTGGCGCCAGCGGCAACAGCTGCTCGCGCTGCTGTCGATCGCTTGGACTATCGTTGTTGTTGTTGTTGTCGCTCACGTCGTTCGGTTTGTGTGTCGGTGACGTAGTTGTGGGCTTGACAGGCGACGCAGACTTTGTCGGCGACCTTGCAGGCGACCGTGCAGGCGATTGTGGCGCTGCAGCTGCGAGCGCACTTCCACTCGCAACTGCAGCGTTAAGCGTCGCATCGGCGTGCGTCGCAAACGCGAGGAACTCGGTGTATGCGATGCTGCCGTCGCGATTCGTGTCGAGGAACTGCAGCAGCAGCGCTTCATCGTCCGGTGACAAAAAGTGACGCAAACCCGCACGCTGAAGGAGCGTGACAAACTCCGATGGTGAGATCGCGCCGCTGTTGTCTGCGTCGACGTCGGCAAACAGCTGCTGCAAGCGTGCGTGTGTGTCACTGCCACTGGCGAGATACGACTGGAGCTGGTCCTGCAGCCGTGTGATGTACACGTCGAGCGCCCCCGCGCCCGCGCCACCGCTGTGGAACAGCGCACTCACGCCCTGGTCGAGGAACGCTGCAAACAGCGCGACGTTGAAGCCTGCGCCGTCGTGCAGCTGGAAGCTTGCGAGCAGTGCGTCGAGCTCTTCGCGCAGGTACGGATGACGCACACCGGCGGTCCAGAGCACGTCCTTGAGCTCCTCGACGCTCAAAAACAGCGCCGTCGTGCGCGCAGCCGCTTCCGTCACGTGGAACGCACGGTAGACGTCAAACGCGTCGTGTCCGGCCTTGGCGGCTTTGCGCCGCGCTGTGTGGAACGCTGCGTAGACTGTCTGGAGCAGCGCGAGCAGCTCGCTCGGCGGCTGTGTGTTGTTGTTGTTTGCGCTGCTGCTGTTATTGTCGCTCGTGCGCGCACAGCAAACGTCCTGGAGCAGTTCGCAGAACAGCTGATATTGCACGCCAGTATCGTTCCGATTCTCGCGCTGATTGTCGTGCGGATTCCCACGTTTGCGTCCAAATGCGGTGACGAGGACGCGCATGTCGGGCTGCGAGATCGCGAGGCCCATGTCGATTAACGTCTGCGCAAACATATCGGCGGCCACGACACCACTCGAGTCCTTGTCGAGGATCGCAAACATGCGCTTGAGCGAACTGCAGAACGCCGTCGCGGCAACAGCAGTCCGCAGCCGCTCGTGGACGACAATCGCATCGAGGATGCAGCGCACGTCGCTGTTGACACTTGTAGACGCGCTGCTGCTATCGCCACTGGTAACAAGCTTCCGGGACGACGCAGCCGACGATGCGGTCGCCAACATCGTCGACACAGCGGCAGACGTCGACTCGGCGAGGTTGAACCGCAGAAACTCATCGTAGTCGATCGCACCAGTTGCATTCACGTCAAAGCGCCGCATGAGGCTCTTGACCTCCTGGTCGCTCAAGTACTTGTCGACGCCGAGTTCCCGCACGGCGCGTTCGAATTCCGACAACACGATCGCGCCGCTGTGATCAGTATCAAACACGTTGAACGGCACGCGGTAGTTGAGGCGGCCGTCGAGCGTCTTGGCGCACTTTTTGATCTCGTCACGTAGAAGTTGGACGCCTTCGACGAACGACGGACTGTCGTAGTGCGTCACGAACTCGTGCTTCATGTTCCGTCGGTCGTGTATCTCGCGAATCGTTGCGATGAACCGGTCAATCAGCACGGCGCCGCCGCCGCCACAGCTGGCGCCAGTCCACACAACCACATAGACAAAGTCCTTGAGCTCGAGTGCATTCACGCTCTTCTCGAGCGCCAGTGCGTTCGTCTCGCGCGCAAGGTGCACGAGCGACAGTTTCCCGTTGCCTTCGACGTTCAAGCGATCAAACACAGCGTCGCTCTGTGTCTCGTCGCTTGGAACGGGTCCGACAACTTTCTTCAGATCGTACACCATCGTCTTGCTGTTGGGTGGTGCATTGGCGCATGCATGTCAATTGTCAATTGGTGACGCTCACGTGATTTCATTTTGCTCAAAAGCGTGTCATGTGGAATTTTCGACACTCATCCTTTTGGAAACTCCGTTTTCGACACGTTGCACTTATTGACACTCGTGATGAATTAGAAACGTTCGTGCTCATGCGCTTGATACTTGACACACTTTAATACTCCAAATCAAGGCAATCAATCACGACACTCTTGATTCCCCACGCGCACATCCCATGTTGCCACACTCGACGTACATTTTCTTTGGATAGTGGTTCACGAATGCGTGAAACGCTGCGTCGTTGATCTCACCGTTCGCTGCAGGCGCGATGAGCACACTGAGGAGCTGGAGCTTGTCGGCGTCGAGCCGGACGCTGCGCTGGCGCAAGATGTGGTCCAGTGCTGCGGTCTCGACGATGCCGCACTTCGTCTTGAGCAACTGCTTCCACGCGGTGCTCGAGTCAATGTAGCCGTCCTTTGCGAGCTTTCGGTTCTGCCGCTCGATCGCCCACGTGCGGATCTCATCAGCAGCAGCAAAAACTCGAGCAGCAATGCGCGCCGACGCATCGCACACGCCCGTGACGTAGCGCAAAAAGTCGGTGTAGTCCACGACGCCGTCGCGGTTCGTGTCAAAGCGCTGCATGACTTTACTCAGCTCCCCGGCAGTAAAGTTGCGCTGCGTCGTCGCACACAGGCGCTGAAAGTCGCTGCGACTGAGGCGGCCGTCGCCGAGTGCATTGTACGACTGGAAGATCGCGCGGTAGTTCGGTGCGCTGCCACCGACGCTCGCCGACCGCGTCGTCATGCTGCGCTGCAGTGCGTTCACGACATCGTCACTAGCGCATGTAGACGACAGCACGTACATTTGTCCAAGGCTGTCAGTCGTAGCGCAAAGCACATATAGCCTATAGTACACAAGCGAACGACGTACATCTCCGAGTCGTTCAGCTCCAAGAACTGCGCAAACGCGGCCATGTCGAGCTGCTTCTTCTTGAACGGGTTCATCCGATCCCACACGAGCGCAAAGTCCTATCCACACAAGTCATGCATTCATCCAGTCAGTCAATCACTTCGTATATCTCTCTACCGCCTACAGTCTCGCACAAAACAAACAGAACACACCTTCTTGGTCATCTTGATCCCGTGCAATTCGATCCCCCGGAGCATCTTGTGCGCCGAGACGCCGCGGACTTTCTTGACGTCAAATTCGTCAAAGAGCCGCGCCAAGTTGAGCGACCCGTCCTGATCGATCGGACAGTTCCGCCGCAACGTCCGTCGGATGTGCGCTTCCATGTCGTCGATGTGCAAGCGCTGCTGGAGCGCCGACATTGGTGGCTTCGTTGTCAGCAACGTCGTGAACGCGCCGTCGGGTGTCGACGCAGTTGCTGCAGCCGCATCGGTATCAACGTCCGGGTCGACGAGGTCGCTGTTCGTCGCGAGGCGCCGTCGTCGGAGCCAGAGGAACACGCCGATCTTCGTGCTCTTGTCGTTCAAGTTGCCGACAACGCGCTTGAAGCCGCGATGTGGTGGGAGCCAGAGCTGCGCGTCGACGGCGTCGCTCAGCGGACCGCTCGTGAGCGCAATGTCGATCACTTCGCTGCTCGTCGTCGCGGTCTGGACGCTCGCTGGCGGCGCGTAACTAAGCCAGATGTACTTGCGCTTGCCGAACGCCCCCGCACGGTTCACGTCCTGCGCGAGGCGCGTAAAGCCGCGTGCAATCAGCTCGCTCTCGCGTGCACTTGCAGCGTACTGGATGCTCGCGATCGCAGCGCGGCTGTCGTCACGCGCGCTGGCGGCGGCACGGAACCATAGGTGCATGGCCGGGAGGTTCGTGTCGTCTGCTTGGAGCTTCGGGAACAGCTGCGTGTACCCGTCGCGCTCGAACGTGACTTGGTCGGCTGCGTGGACCGAGAGCCGGAGGTCCACGACTGCGCGCTCGCGCGCTGGGTGGAGCAACGTCCGCGCAGCAGCGTCGTCTTTGACAAACTGCTCTAAGTCGTGCACTTGGATGACGCCGTCACGGTCGTAGTCCATCAACCGCATCACAAACGCGAGCTCCTATGATACATGAACAGTAAAGCGCACAGTGAGTAGCGCTGGGTGTAGTCAAGCCAGGATGGACAGACAAACAAACGCACGCCAGTCGTGAGCACGACGTCGACGTCGCGCGAGATCGCAGCGTGCAGGAGCTCTGGCGCCATCACGTTGCTGTCGCTGCGACTGAGACGACGGAACGTGTCGGAGAGCTCGTTGTCGGTCAAGCGCTGGCGCTTGAGCCCGCGTCGGTACTTGAACAGCAGCAAGCGACTGCAGCGTGTGTATGTACGAGAGAGACGGTGAGAAAGGGGCACAGACACACAGGCAATGCAGTTGCGAACGCACAGTTGGTTGTGGTCGAGGAGACAAAACTCGACAAAGTCTGCGAGTCGAATCACGCGCTCGTGGTGATCTTCGATCCGATGGAACAGCGCGTCAACCTGCTCGGTCGCAATCGCACCTTCGAACGCCGGGTCGCTCGCAATGAGCTTCCGGAATGCATGCGGTTCGAGCACGAGCGCCTCGGGTTCGAGCGTCTTTGTCGTGCTGTTGTTGCTATTGCTGCTAGCGACGCTGCCAAACGTACGCATGAGGCCCTTGAGGTAATAGTAGATGCTGTTGTCGCCGCGCATGGACGCTGCTTTTTCGCGAAATACCTGCCGCGCGTGGTGTCCAAGCAAATCATCGGCGTGTTTGCAGAGCATGTACGGTCCCTCCTGGACGCCATCGAGCGTGAGGTTCATCACGTGTGCGTCCTCCTCGTCCGTGTCCGCGTCGCCATGCGAGTCATTCGCATCCGAGTCGTTGTCGATGTCAAAGCTCGACGACGTCGGGAGCAAATGGCGCGTCGACGACGCTGTATTGTGTAAAGAATGTGAAGACGACGACATGGACGCGGATGCTGCCGTGCGGCGGAACGAACCGCCGCTGCCGCTGATGCTAACGCGCGTCGCACTCATGCGAGTCAATCACGTGTCACGTTGAAGTGGAGTGCGTCGGTGCATGTGTCTTCTCTGAAGCAGCGTAGCAATAATAGCAGCAGAATCAAGATGGCGTCGTTTCAATCAATCGGAACGCAAAAACAATCAGTCGATCGACAATCCCTGTCATCAAACACATTGCATTATGCGCTTCGTTCTCCTGTGCAAGCGCTCGTCGCTTCTCTCTACGTGTATGTGTCTCTGTCGGACTGTCTACCTGCCAGTTCATGCGCTTATGCGTTGCTCTTGGCAACACGCAGTGGCTCGCGCGTGTCCTTGACCGACACCTCCTGGCGCTTCTTCGGGACGTTGTACCAAAAACGCACAAACCCGTCGCGCGTTGCAAAGATCGTGTGGTCCTTCCCAATGCCGACGCCACGGCCAACGTGGTACTTGGTGCCGCGTTGGCGGATGATGATGTTGCCCGACACGACGCTCTGGCTGATCGTGTGCGAAGCATACGGTATGTTGTGCAGGCACAAGAGCGCGTGTGAGTCTATAGCGCATGCAGTAGCAGCCGCAGCAGCACATATAGAGGTAGAGGGAGCATAGATGCACATGAACGCACCCGCCAAACTTCTTGACGCCGAGGCGTTTGGACTCGGAGTCGCGGCCGTTCTTCGTCGAGCCGCCTGCTTTCTTGCTTGCAAAGCGCGTGAATGTTGTGAAGATCGAGTCGCGGCCGCCGAGCATGCCGCTCGTCGGTGCGGTCGTCGGCATCATCGTCGAGACACGGCTGCTGACGCTGCAGCCGAACACACGCGCCATGCCCATCGCCATCGCCATTTTGCTTGTCTGTTGGTGTCGAATCGATGTGCGATTTTTGCCAACCACGCAAAAAATTGCTGCGTCAATTATTTTAGGCAAGCATTATTAGGAAAATACTTCGCATAATATCGGCAAGTAGCATAATATTTTCACTTGCCATCCACGATTTCTCTTCTGCATCGACATGTAACTCCAGCTCACAACTTTCCTTGCTCCAACTCCGTCTACCAGCGTCATCATCACATGCGCTCGATTTACGCCTGAGCCAGCAAATCCGGTTTGTGTCGCGTCCACGCGGCCACCAAACGTGCATATTCGCTCGGGTTCGACCGCTGGAGCGCTGCTGGATCCTGATTATTTGGCCATGTCAATAATTCAGTAGACAAATGTAGAGTCCAGCACAACCAACGACAAACGCACCTGCGCAAAACAGACAAAGATCGTTGCGACGATCGATTCGAGGATCGACGACACGATCGCACACATCGAGTAGCCGATCGACGCACATGCGACAAACGTCAACACGACGACATTGAACGTCTCTATGGGCATACAAAGCAGTCCATTAATTAGAACAACGCATATCAAAACAATCCAAGCGCTCCGACACAACTAACAAAACGCACCGCACTGCTCTCTGTTCGCACTCGCTTCTGTAGGAGTGCACTGCATCGTAAAGAACACGGACGCCGATCCGATCACGCCCGACAAGATGCCTATGCAATCAACGAGTCAACACGTCCGTTCGGATTCTTTCGTTCTGATTTTGGGATCCAACATCCAAAAACGCACCGACGACGAGGCATCCGACCGCCAAGACGCTCTCGACGAGCGAATCGGTGAGCAAGTAGCTCCACCCACGTGCGCGAAAGAGCTGGAGCGTCTCGCGTCCAGCTGTTTGGAAATCCGAACCGTACAGCGCAACGTGGCAAAACGCAAACTTGTTGAACAGCAGAGCGTTGCGTTGAACAATCGCAACAAGACACTCGAGGCACGCGTTTGCGCTCCCGCCGCCTCGACGCCGCGGCGCCGTCAGCAACGCAGTCTCGAACGCACGCAGCACTGCAACGACGAGCGACCCGACGCAGATCGACCCCAATGACGTCGACACTGCGCGCGTCTGCGACCGCTGGACCGTGTTCACGTCATGCGCACCGTGCCACCACTCCCCGACAGCACCGGCTGCAACGCAGTGCACGACGTTCTTTGCCACGTGGACAAACCAATAGAAACTAGATCAAGTGGATATGCGATACGAAAGCAACAATATAAGAAATCAGCAGTAGTACAAACTCACACGTCGAACAAATCAGAAGTCTAGAAAATCAGAACACACACTGACTAATTCAACTTACCTGAGCAAGACAAAGAAGAAGCACGTGTTCCCGTACGACGTGATGTCGCGCTGGGCGCCCGCGACGCCTTTTGCCAAAATCCCCACGACTGCGAGGCTCCACACAAGTGTCCAGACACCAAGAGCCAGTAGCGCAACGTACGCGACGGTCACGAGCGCTGGGAAGATCTGCAGCACGCGCGCTGCCGTTGCGAGGCTCGAGCCAGCGAATGCAATCGACGGCGCAATCCGACGGTAGTACGACGCGACGGTCAGTGCCAAAAACAAGTTGATAAACCCGATTGCGTGGCCGCCAGCGCCCGAGTCGTGCATCGCCACGAGCGCTGCGACGACACCGACTGCGATGCTCGCGCGCAGCGTCCACGCGATGATCTGCTCTGCGTGGCGCTGCAACGCGTAGAGCCAGAGCGCCGACACGCCCGCACCGATGCCGGACGTTGCAAGTAGCACGAGCAGCACTTTGACGCCGTGCGACGTCGACTTGTCGCCACTTTCTCGGTGGACGGTAAAGTAGATGCTCGAAGCATTCGGGATTCCCCAGAAGAGCTTTGCATATATACATAATGAGTGAGCATGTGTCGTATCAACTACTATGTGTGTGTGTGAGAGAGAGAGAAAGGCAGCAAGTGACGTACTGCGATCGCAGCGACGACTGCGACGTTTGCGCCAAATGCGAGTGCGAACGCACGGTCTTGTTGGTCGTTCCGTCGAGCGCCGCCAGTAGCAAAGTTGGTGGCATTCGACGGCAGTTTGCTCGTTGTCGGCAACGGCAGCGATGGTGGTGGTGGTGGCAGCAGTAGCTCCTCGTCTGCGCTCGTGAGCTCCATCTTGACTAGCTGTCGCTCACAGACACACTGACAGGTGATGTCGTTCGTCGGATCAGGTTCTTCTTTTTCGTCGAGAAATGAAAAATAGCAAAAATGGTAATATCAGAAAACTACAACTTACAATATTAGAAGCCTCTCTAGTACACGTAAAATATTATCAAAGTTGATAATACGGGAGCGAGCGAAACATTACAATTAACTGTATCTACTGTATTCCCCGTGATAATGACGACCACCATGTCCTACTAAGTTTCTGCATTAACTGACTAGCCGAGACACGGCCGCTGAAGCGGCCTAAGGGAAGTGCTAGGTCCAAGGAGGTCCGCGACCGGACACTTTGAATGTGTTATGTCCCATGGTGTGAATCCACGGTGTCTGCAAAAATGGATTTGTTTGGTTGTACATGGTAGTAAGATTCTATTTGTGTAATTACATTGCACTACATTAAACTATATAAACAGTTAAGGTTTCCTATTATTACTTGTCTATTTG
>JAADXH010001279.1:0-12250 GCA_023337595.1 Globisporangium camurandrum | reverse complement strand
TTTCAAAAAGTGAAATGCACTGCGGGAATCAAAAAAATTAGCGCGGTTGCGATGGTCTTGTTAGAACTTTGAAAAGTGACCTACAACAAAAGTAATCCACAAAAGTCGAAGTGCGGCTAACCAATTGGCGCGCACTGTATAGTCAAAAATACTTTGTATTGACAAATCTTAATCTTGACATTGTTGGTGCATTCTACGTGAGTGTATCTATATATCAGTCCGTTTCTGTTCTATCGTGCCATTCATTGGACTGTTTTTTCAATTACGTATCCAAGTACTTTGGAGGTGGCGCGTTTGAATTGGCATGGAGTGGTATTGTACAAATGTTTTGTATATTATAGCAAATCTATATTAATGATAGTTTTAATTCCTGAGTACGATATATCTAAAGTAAAAACATGAAAATCAGCTATCGCCTTTTCAAATATTCAATTTATGGTTAGTTGAGTATCAGTATATACACATGCCATAGGCTTATCTAAACTTATATGAATTGATTAGGCAGCTATTAATGTAAGAAAAGAGTCCGTTCTATATATCCACATTAACGTTTCTTGAAGGCGCTAGTGATACATAGATCATTTTTTACTATTCATGAACGATGTGCTATTGCTGTATTTTCACGTGTAGCTTGAAGTGAAAAACGATGTGTAGCAATTTGTGCAACATGTGAGCTGCTTTACTTTGCGATGATCGCTGCTTTAATAAAATGCATGCAATTGCTTGCTAAAAGTGTTCGCGATTACGTTCGGATGCGTAATGGGATTATATATCGCGTGTTTGTCAATATACATGATCAAGCGAACAATGAGACTTAGTAATCACAATATATTGGAAGAAGCACCACACTTTACAAGTAACGCATTGTGCATTGCTACGCCGTACACGGTCCAAAACACAAGTCGTGCCTAGTTATGGCGGAAATAATCGACACAAAAAGCTTCAACATAGTCAGTATTTGTAACGGACTGACAGTTACCGACGTACATGGCCCTGGTGAGGAAGCGTGGACAGGCGACACGTACTTGCACGTGAAGTGCAGTCACTGAAGCAGTGATGAGAAGAAGGGAAATTTGCTCTGAACATTTGTATTCAATAGCTCAGTCCTCGTCCCTAACAAAGCTATTCAAATTACTACATTAAAGCTCATGCGTTGTCGGCTGTTGATGCGTCTAATTTTACCAGCCGCAAGCAAATCACAATGAAGTCAAAATGCACACTCAAGATTGCGAGTGACGCGCAGGCGTTACTTCATCAATTTTGAATCAAACCAAATATAACCGTCCTAAAACATTTTGCTCCAAAAATTCTAAATAGATTATGCAGCTTATTACATCATCCGCCTAAATGTGTTTTCGACGAAAACACATGAAATCAACTCGCAGAGTGTGGTTCTTCTTAGCAAATCTCGCGCACGCACGCTTAATCTCCGACGAGGTCGCGCTGCCAGTCGGCAGCAGCTCGCAACTTCGATTGTTTGAGAGGCAGACACGCTTTCCAGCTTCCGCATTCCGATCAACGCGCAAGAGAAACAAACGACTCACACCTATGGTGAGCACTCGCAACAGCAACGCTACTACAACGCTGCTGCAACGACACCGGCGATTGACACCAGCTATTGGCACCAGCGGCAACGACCGCTGCGACCCCAGCGACTGCGACAGCCACACACTCAACGGCAACGCCCGTGAATGCATCGGCACCCCCGTCGCGCCACAGACTCTGGCGACTACGACGACTGTGACGACGTCGACGACATACAATCCGTCGATTCCTATCGTTGTTGCACCTGCAGCAGCACCGGCACAAACACATGCCGCAGAAACGCCTATCGCTCCAACAGCAGCAACAGATGTCGCAGCAGCAGTGTCTACACTTTCAACAGTGGCGGTGGTTGCATTGCCAACCGCACAACCCGCAGCAGCTCCTGTTGCAAACAACCCGACGGTCAGAATTGGAGCGACAGGAGACATTTCACGGTACTTGCTTGTATGTAGGAGGACTTGCGTACATAACAAAGATGTGGTTATTATGTACGAAATAACCTTGCCATGGTAAATATTAAACCGGCAGCTAAAATCGTCGCACTTTTGACTCATTCTTAGTTTATCCGAGGTGGTTTGGAGCAACAGGCAAACATTTCACGTTACTCTCTCGGAATGAACCAATATTTCGCACTTAACCAAGCTTTATTGATTGAACGGGAACTAACCTGACTGCTGCTAAAAGTCCGCGTGCTATTGTACTCGTGGTTGTGATCTGGTTGTATTATGAGCAACGTGTTTTGGAGCGACATGCGGATATTTCGCGGTACTCTATTAAATTACGTCATAAATGATTTGTCTGACCTCTCAAGAAACGTACTTTAGATTTAAAAAATCATATATTTATGTACCAAGTGCACACGTTGGTAGTAATGCAGCATACTCTCTTCAAGTCACTTACGACCTGTCGCATTTGAATTTGCGCAATATTTAGTCGAAAGTCACATAATGCATGCTGTTTCAAAATGGATATTGGAACTAGTATGGCATAATCTCTTCAAGTCAAATTTATCCTGTCAAAACAATTTCGCGCTTTCAATCAAAACACTCAAGCTATGTACTGTATATAGTAGCGATGATGAGATTGAATATGCTCTTCTCACGTCAAGTTACATCCAGCGCTTTCAAAAAATCGTCTGCATTTCGGCCAAAATTATATATGTGTTGATGTACCCCGTTTACATGTTCGTTTTGGTATGGCATATTTACTTCAAGTCTCACCCGACCTGTAAAAACGTGCATTATTGATTTTGGCCAAAGTATTTATTAGATGCGTTAGCGTGTTCAGTGTGCATGTTCGTTTTAGTTCGGTATACTCGCTTCAAGTTACAAACACAAATACTGTGATATTTGATATGTGATGTGTGCTATTTCTAACTATACATAGCAGTCATGTTTTATGAACCGGAGTACAAATTTATGAAAGAAATGTACTGTTATGAGGTGGAACGACTTTGTAGTATTAAACGCTACGTGGTATGTGTTAGAAGACATGTTTTACCACGTATGTGTACATATATGATTGTTATATGTGAGCAATTACGTTAAGTGGGCGGGGATTACATACCTACGGGATGTAGTTTTATTACCCAAATATTATGGCGTATGATTTCAGTTTCTGAAAGAAACTGATGTGTAGTATACAGAGTGATACCAGCTACGCGATGTGAATGAATTGATTTGTGTTTGCACTATGTGAAATGTATGACACACGACATGTGTCACCTGCTATATATTTGTTTCAAGTTTGCATATACAAATGTATGCTCGTAGTAGCAAATAGTTTGATTTGTGAGTGTGCACAAAAAATTGATTCAGTGTACAAACTGATGATATACGTCTAAATTTGGTGATAGTCAACAGCCTCGGAAAATATACAATGTACGATGTCATATTCTCTTTTTTACGTCAAGAGTGAAAATAAATATGTGCTATATGCTGTGTGTGGTATATTCTACACTTCATGTTAAGCGCTTATATTAGCTAGTCGATATGTGCTATAGCTCGAATGGTGAAGTTTGTTTATGTGTTGGTTGTGCGAGCTGTCGTGTACAATGGTGTTGTTGTATATAATATGTGACTGTACTTATCAGTGGTGGTATTCCGTTTCAAAGGTGTTCACAAACAAAAGGTGACGCTCATTTTGGTAGTATAGAACATACTGGTGACTAGAGTCGCTAAAAACTGCGGTTGTCTTGATCACATAGGAAAGAGGAAGAGGGGAGAGAAAGAGGTCTGACGAGTATCTCTGCGGGTGACTCCACGCGGGAGTACATGGGTGAGCCCACGGATGTATCCACGGATGTGTCCACGGGTTAGTCCACGGGTTAGTCCACGGGTTAGTCCACGGGTTAGTCCACGGGTTAGTCCATATGTAACATTGACAGGATGCCTGCGAAGACAGGCACCAAACCCCTTGTTTTTGAATATCGTATGCTCGTTAAGACGGAAAGAATTCAAAAAGTTACTGCACTACATTAATTAAATTGTTAAGCAAAATACTGTATACAGCATCAATGAATGCAAAACCAATGACAAGATAGCAATGTGTATTACAGCTCAATTATAAACATTACTCGCATGATTGACCGATTTAACGCCAATTATGTGCGTAGTTGACGAACGTGCTTCCAATGGGTATATCAATATATCCCAATGCGTATAATGCTACTTAAAAACTATCCATTCAGTGTATATGCTACATTTGAGTCTGTGTTAGAGCTAATCTGAAATATTTCCGCATATTTATACGATAGTTCTCATGCACGACACAAATGAGCGTTCTGTTCGTCTTACCCAATAAGATCTTGATGTTAGTAATTATTAATACCCCATCCCCGGATATTACGATTACCATTAAACTCCGACATGCCCATGGCGCCGTAGGTAATCGGAATATTGATAAACACACCTTGTAGGCAACATACAAGCACCATATGAGCACATCAAAAGTAAGAGATTCGGAGATCGATGCATCGTACATTAGACAGAATCAATAAAAATATTGATTTAATATATCACAATTGGTTTTACGTTGTAAACACATTCTGTAACGAATAGTCGACTCGTTATACGAAAAATTCAAAATATTCTTCACGAATATATACATAGTTTATACTTGTGATGCACGTATCAGCCTGCTATGAATATATAAATGAAGCATAAATACTTCAAACAAACCAGAGGAATGAAGAATTTCATGGTATAAGTCATTATGTGTCATAATAGATATATTGCGGAACTGTCAGGAATAATACATTTAAGATTCTACTTTGTGGCTAAATACAACCACAAAATCATTAGCTCAGCTACACACTCTATGATGTTTTGTTTTATATAGCAACGTAATATATGCAGTAACATAATTGACGCACTCGAACACACTTATGTGGAGAGATACATGCAGTCGATTAAGGTATCCACAATGTATAGTTGTGATTTGTGAGAAGCCTTGAAATCAGTTAATCCACGGTACATCATTCAGCATATCATATTTATGCCGTTAAACAATTGCAACTGATCTTTAAGGATATTGCTCGGTTCCGCTAGACAATCTCCCATTCATAAAATGACGTTGCGTTTGGTCAAATACGTGTTCTTCTAGGAATTGTGACGTAAATACCCGCCTCTCGATTTGTTATCCATCCGCATGAATGACATAACGGACCAAACTTGTCATTCTCGCTTGATATTATTACAATTAAAAGTATTTAAAGTTTGGTGTGCACACGTATACCAAACGGATCAATAACTTTGTTGCTATCGTGCTTTTGTTTCTGATACAAAGTAGTTTCTTGCGGCGGCCAACTTTAAATGTATCTGCATATACATTTGGCTGCTCTTTCTCCACAATGTATTGTTTTTAATTTAAACACGCTGTGCATGTACTAGTCCAACACGATATTTCTTATGTTTCGTTAATGATGTATGGTGTAATTAACATGTGTATATACTAAACTAGCAAGTCTTCGTACGTGCTTCACTTACCACTTATTTAATTTTGCATGATGCGTGTCCCGGGGCACGCCATGATGTAGCTTAAACTGTTAAGGAAGCGATAGTGTACAACTCGGAATATTTTGACTCAAAGACAACATATGCAACGCTCGCTAAGGTCGCTACTATGGAGAGTCACGATCTTAAACCTTTATATAGCATATACCTCTATACAGTACATACACCCTATAAAGTCGAATAAACTAGCTATTTACTATAAACATGTGACCAGCTGGACATACCCATTTAGAAAGGATGCGAGACTCGATAACCCCATTACAATGTGCGTATGTCATAACATAGTGTTAGTATAGTAAAGTTCAAAACGTAGGCGCTGTACACTAACAGTATTTGATTCGGTAAGCCTATAGCAAACATTGAACACGAATTTATCGCAGAGTGACGCACTACTATTCTGATCCGATAGACATTCGACCATTTAGAAAAACGGCATTTCGTTTTGGAAGATACGTGTTATGACACTTGATGGCTAAAATTATCTGCCACTTGCTAACCAGCCCAGATGTATTTTCTTGTTTAGTCTACGCTACATAAATGACCAAAATCACGTTTCGAAGTCATTATTAGATATCAACACGCGCAAGTTCTGTCAGGCGCCATTTTGGCCGAGCTTTTATGAAAATGAGCACTTTCTTGTTTCGAATGGTCATCGTTTCAGCGTTGAAATAAAAAACAATCACATAACGATCGGTTCGACACTACAGGTTTAAGTGCTTCGTTATCAGCTCACAAAATTGATTGCGTGGATGATAACTTATGAGTAGCCATTGGCAAATAGAAATGAAATATTGGGATATTCTGGCACGTTGATTTTGGCGTGACAATTAGTTTACATCTTAGTAAACTAATACGGCGGGGTCGGAACTGTTAAGAGTTTTAGGATTTGGTTCGTGTTTTTGCATTTTCACTACTGAAGCAAAATATTGTAAGTGTCAACTTAAATCTTACGTAAAAACCGTGAATGCATTAAGTTTTGCATACAGCAGTATACTCAGCGCCTGGTGCATCGATCTGCTCGCAAGTGCGGAGTCAAATGTTAGGTATTTTTGCTCGCATAAACCATGAGGCACAAATGGAGAAATATACTTACTTGTAGATTTAAGCAAGTCGCTACGATCATCGATATCGTTTCATAAGCTAAGATGTTGTTACGATAACAACGTTCAAAATTTTTACATTGACAACCGGAAAGATTCTAAGTAACCACTTATCACTTCAGCTGAATTTGTTTTTCAAATAGCTATAACGATCAGTTTCAGATTTTTGGACCTGTCACATCCGATGTCGCGGAACGCCAGAAGAACGAGAGCTGTCATTGCCTCCTCCGGACGTTATGCTCGATGTTATCGAGTAAGACAAGAGTCGCAACTTACTACAACTTCCTGGGCAGCGATGTCACTCACTTGCGCCGAGATGCGAACTCTGATGCATTCTCGATTGCTCGTGTCTTCGAGCACGTCAGCAAACGATCATCCATTTCAAGAGCTAAGGCGTTGTTACAATGGCACCAAGTCGTTTCGTCACGACTGTGACACTACTGCTGGTTGCAGTGCTTTCAGCTGTACAGGCATGCATTCACGACCAGATCAACCACAATGTGGTCTCGCACGAGCAAGAGTACGATCCGTTGCATCCATTCACGGAAGAAGGTCGTCGTCGACGTCGCATGCTACGCGAGGAAGAAGACCCGATGAACACGCAATCGTACGACCGTGTCGTTGGCGACACCGTGGACGTCGCAATGTACCAGCCGATCCGCATCACACCGTACTATGACAACACAACGCTCAATGCACTGTCGAGTGACAAGCGCGCTGTGATCTTCGACATCATGTCAGCAGCGATCGAGCAGTTTCGGCTTGCGCTGCAGGTCGTGCCAGTCCAGGGCAACCTCATGGCGAAGCGGTGGTGCCAATCGCAGTGGAGGACAACGCCACCAGTGTGCCATGAGTATCTCCCAGACGAAACGTGCCTTGATATGCCAATCCCGCTCGACCACTTTGGCCCCACGCGTGAGTGCCTGTCGTGCACGTCAACCAACTGCGTCAATGATCCGTGCACGACAACAGCTGGTAAAGGCATAGCAAACACGGACTTCCTCCTGTACGTGCGCGCGACAGAGACCGACTACTGCTCCGGCATGGTGCTCGCGTACGCAACGTCGTGCCAGAAAGACCAGTTCGATCGTCCGACGTTCGGCATGGTGAACTTCTGTCCCGAATATATCGATCCTGACCCGCACGAGTACAAGCGCCAGCTCTCAACTGCGCTCCACGAGATCACGCACGCGCTCGGGTTCTCGTCGCGGTTCTACGCCTACATGCGCGATGCCGACGGCTGGCCGCGCACTGCACGCGACACAAAAAACGAACCACCGATCTTCAAAACCGGGACGTGCAAGAACGGGAATGCTGTCGACTACTTTATTGCGCCGAGCGATACGACCGTCCAGTACGTGAACGAACGCAGCCACGTGGTCGCAAAGCTTGTGACGCCCGCTGTCGCAGAGTTTGTCCAGTCGCACTTCAACTGCCCGACGGTGATCGGCGCGGAGCTGGAGAACCACGACGACGGCTGCCTTGGGTCGCACTGGGAGGAGCGGCTGTTTGAGTCGGAGTTCATGAGCCCCGTGTCGAGCTACCACAATGTCTTTAGTGGCCTCACGCTCGCGTTCTTTCAAGACTCAGGCTGGTACCGCGCGAACATGTCGATGGCCGAACGCTTGCACTTTGGCGAGAACAAGGGCTGTACGTTTGCACGTGACAACTGTATCGACAGCGCAACGCAGAAGTCGGTTGCACCAGATCACTACTGCACATCGAACGCATACGAGAGCTGCTCGGTCGATGCAACATCGCGATCCGTCTGCACAGTCAAGACTGCCATGGAGATCCCAGCGCCATATCGGTACTTTATGGACGATCCAACAAAAGGCGGGAACAACTACTTTGCCGACTACTGCCCGATCAACACGGGCTTCTCGTACGGTGACTGCGCGGTGCTGACTAATTTGATATTGCCGGAAGGCACGACGATCAACATTTTGGGCGAGACGTACTGCCCGACGTGCAAATGCACGCGCTCAACGCTCCGAAGCGCGGACTCGACGGCGTGGAGAGTGCCTGCGCGACGCCAAACGGGCTGCTACGCGATGAAGTGCGCAGCAGATCGCGCGAGTGTCGAGATCACGCTCCCAACCAGTAGCTCAGGCGTTGTGACAGTCAACTGCACGGCAAAAGGCGTCGCAATGAAAGTCGCAGGGTTCACTGGGACGCTCACATGTCCGGATCCGTCCATCGTATGCGACGCAAGCAACACCGACGCGACGACCGAGAGCACGAGGACGCCAACACCAAGTGAGACAAAAAAGAACACCACGTCATATCCGCCAGCATCGACAACGCAAACGCCGACAGCGAAGCCGGCAACAACGAAAAAGCCGACAACGACAACGCGAACGACGACAACGTTTGCGACACCGAGTCCGACGACTGCAACGACAACAACGAACCTCAAAACCACCGAGTCGGTCGCGACGCGCTCACAGACGCAAGTTGTCGCATTCTGGATGTGCGTCGCAGCGATTGCAGCAGTCGCCGTGTACTCGGCACAGCAGCAGCTACAGCACTAAGAGTAGCACATCCGAGCTTGTAGTATGTTTTGTTTGCAACATTCGTTCGCATTCGATGTCGACAAATTAACGTCGAAGATCCCGTTACCTGATATAAACCCTCCGCTCTCACTCTCTCTCTCTCTCGTTTACTTCCTCATTTACCAGCACTATTCCTCACGATTCACTCTTTGCTGCAGTCTGCATTCGCGACATTGTCGTCCATCTCGCGACCTTTGCGGAACAGAAACTCGGCCAAGTAGTCGATCGGGTCGGCTGGCTGAACACTCACGACCTCGAGCATCCCTTCCGTCAGTGCTGGCAAGACCGTGTCCATGAGGAACGTCCGCAGTGGCTTGGCGCGTGCTTCAAGCAGCGCAGTCTCTTCGCGCTGCAGTAGCTCCAACCGCGTTCGCTCGGCTGCAAGTCGCGCAGCCGCTGCTGCTGCTTGCTGTGCGTCCAGCTCATGTACAAGTTGCACGTTCCGAGCGTCGTCCAATTCGCGACGCGCCACGAGCTCGCGCTGCAACTGCCGTCGCTCGGCTGGCGTCGGACGAAAGTTCGTTGGCGCGTTTGTGCAGTTTTGCCCTTGTCCAGCGCCAACGTACGTCCAAACGACATCGTCCAGCTGCGCTGCGTCCTGGAACGCGTGTTCATCTTCGAGGTGGAGCTCGAGGACCTCGATGCCGTCGCTCGTGTTCGTCGTTTGCTGTTCGCCTGCTTGCGTCGGCCGCACGCGCTCAAGCAGTGTCGTGAGTGCGTCGATCTCCGTGGTAAATACCTCGTAGCGTCGGTCAAACGCTGCTTGCGTGTTGTCAGTCGCTGCTGCGACATCGTCTGCAAGCTGCTGCGCACGCGCTTCGAGCAATTCACGTGGCGCCTGCAGCACAACGACGCGGTTTGGGACAGCGACGGGTCGATACTGTGCAGCGTGACGCCGGAGCGTCGCAAGCAGCAGCGCAATCGCTTTCACGCGCGCTGCAACCCTGTTCGGTGGCGCGTCGTCGTCGTCGTTCGTTTTCTCGTCTGCAGCAGCGTCATCTGCTGCTGCGCTATCGTTTGCTCCACTGTCACCGTCCGGATCGTTCACACTGTCGCTACCATCACCACCACTGTCACCAGTCTCTTGTGGCTCAAACGCGCTCGCAGCTTGTGCGGCCGACAACGGAATGCCGTCGAGTACGTAGCCCTGGTTGCGACACGCTGCGCTCTGGAGCTTCCAGCGCAGCAGCGCGACGACGATATCGTCCGGCAATGTATATAGAACAGACGACGTCATGTCAGTCGCATTGTCGTCGGCTGTAGTGTTCGCGCTGCGCCAGTCGCGAAGCGCAGTCTGCAGCTGCTGCAGTTCGCTGGCGTCGCTAGTGCTGGTCGCGTTCTTATCGTCAACCGGCGCCATGGACTCGCCACTCACAGCTGCACTTGTTGCGATTGTATCGTCGCCATTGTCCGCTTGTTGCTGCTCGTGCTCTTGTTCTTGCAACGGTGTCACTGCTGTTACTGCTGGCATTACTGCTGCCGCCGACACTTCATCGACTAGACTTGCAAGCGTGATGTGCTGCACGTACGACGCACGCGCAACTTTTCCACTGAGCGTCGTCTTGCCGACTTGCGGTGGTCCGAGCACGAGCAGCCGAACGGGTCGGACGTCAAACGATGTGAGAAAGTCTGCGACGAAGAACTGGAGGTTGCCCAACAATCCTGTCTCGATGAACCGCCACTCGTCTGCTGCAACGAATTCGTGCATTGCGGCTTCTGTCGTATCAAAGCACAGATCGAGCTGCAATGGCGCAACGAGTCCAGCGTCGTCTTCCATATCATCAGCTCCATCTACCAGTAGCGCTGCAGCGTCGTCGGGGCTGTCGAGCGCACACACGTGGCCATTGCCAAGGAGGATGCTGAGACCCATGCACACGTCCCGAAGTGTCGTGAAGCGACTCGCGTGGTCGACTGCAAGCACGTAGTTCTGCTGCTGTAGCGACGCAGACGACGCAGCGGTCGCGAGGCGAAAGAGCACGAGTGCAAGGTCGTAGACGCTGATCATCGGGACGTGGTTTGCGCCAGCTTTGGAGTCGCCCAGCAGGCTTGGGATGCGCAGATCGGCTGCGGACGACAGCCACGCGTTGCGAAACAGCAGGAGCAAGTTCGTCTGCGCGCCGCCGTACACGAGGCCAGCACCAACAACGATTGTCTCGAACGCGTCGTCCGGTCGATTCGCGCTCAAGATCTGCGTCTCGGCGGCTTTGAGCTCCGCAAACGGACGCGCAGGCTTGCGGGTCTTAAAGTCACGCTCGCGGTGCGGCACGGGCCCTTGGCCGTCGGGTCCTGACGCTTTTGCATACGCAGGACTCTTGCTCCACGCCAGGACGTTCGATAGCGCAATGAACTTCTTCACACTGTTGCTCTCGTCTGCGCCGTCCGCGTCGTTCTCATCGTTTTCGTCACGCGGCTGCTCATGCACTTTGAGCATCTCGAGAGCGCGCTTCGTGTCGGCTACGAGCGATGTGATCACGACGCTCGACGCGCGAATGAGGCGACTCCACGCAGCTTTGTCCGTCGCAAGAGCGATCGGCTCTGTGACCGCGCCAGGCTTGTCGCTCGATGCATGTTCTTGCACGCGACGCTTGAGCACTGCGAGCTGTGCTTTGGTAGCAGTAGTGCCAACGACCTCGATGTCGGCGTCCTGGCAGTACCGGAGCAACTCCTTACCGAGCGTCGAGCCAAGGTCTGCGATAAACACGCGCATGTTAACTTCGCGTACTTGTCTTGCTTGCCACCACGGGTGCTTTTGTGTCGTTTGGGCTCTTAATTGCAACTTGATCTACGTCGTTTCGACGTTGTCTGTTATGGGTGAGGTGTCACAGTATTTGTGTAAAATTTACTTTTGTCACTGACCGATTTGACGAGCGGTAGCACGGCGCCAACTACAGTGTCATGTAACACAGCCACGACGCTCGCGAGCGGCGGCAGGTCATCGTATGGCGTCGCTGTCAGCATGAATGGCGTTGCTCCGTTGGTCACCTGCTGTGCTCGACGTGGAAGCACTTTTGCGCCATTCGATCACGCAATCATGCTG
>JAADXH010001278.1:0-12252 GCA_023337595.1 Globisporangium camurandrum | reverse complement strand
TGTCCAAATCACCACCAGGCAATGTACAATGCACATGCGGATTAGACGTGAGCAGAGTTGTGTGCATGCGTCAGCGTCACGCTGCGTCAGACTTGTTTTGTGCACGTCGAGTCAACCGTGTGACAGCGATAACGCAGTACGTGAGCGCACACATGCATTCATGTATTCGGATTGCATGCACCAAACGCTGCGCGGGTTGCGCTGAAAGATAGAGAGCGGAGCCATGACGAAGTGCTGCGAGCGAGTGACATTTGATTGATTGGTAAAGTGGGGGTCGTTGCATAATGGTCACTGATTTCTCTTTTGTTGCATATTGGTCACCTGGTATTAAAAATGTTACATAATTGTCACTCAAATTGTAAATTTTTACATAATATTCACTGACAAGGATACTCACTAGTATTCAGCGCGTGCGCCGCTTCTCCATAGACCGAGTGCGGGCTGCTAATCCCTGCATCTTGACGCAAGGCACACCCATGCTCCACATATGCTGATAAAGCGACGATGTGGATTTGAACGAGCAGTCAAGCTCGTGTCATTGATAGCTAGGCCGTCACACTTGCAGCATTATGACGATAAGGTTTATCGCTGCAATTTCGCCCTCTCAATCAATGAAAATGAAGGGTGAAAAAATGACGCAATTTGGCTATACATATTGAAATGAGCGCATATCACGGGGTAGTGAAACTTCAACCAGGCGAAACCTACATGTCGGTTGAGTAATGGTAAAGAGAAGTAAAAATATAAGACACCACAATCTGTTCAGCCTACAGTTGATTGGCGTTTTCGCCTGGAGGTAAGCAATGCCATTGCATCAGCCGAGTTGGTCCGTGAAAATCGTACTGACACGGCAATTATCCTTCTGCAACAGGATCGACGAATGGAGAACGTTGCTGTAAAACCGATCTGTGATGATCAAGCGCTTCAACTGGCCTTGGAGCACTTTGTCTACGTTGCGCAGGACAGCGTTGGGGCCTAGATTCGTGTCTGGGATGTCGCTGTCCGCTTTGCTCTGGTAGGTCTCGGCACTATACAGATTATGATGTAATTTCCCCTGCAAATGCTGCCGCATTATGTCGTACATGCTGCGCATTGGTACCATGCCATTGTCAAAGACGATCTTCGGACCGACGGTCATCCCGATCCTGAACGACGTTTTGATCGCTTCTGCCGCGGGCTTGACCTTCCACGTCTTGACCTAAGTAGCTTGCGGATCTGCGCTCTCGCTGATGTGTACAAGTAACGTGCGATATCAGCGCAGCACCTGCGCAAAAAAGCTAGCCTAATGTTCCTTTCAGAACAGCGCCGTGCGCTTTAGTCGCACAATGCTTTGACAACCGTGCCGAGTGTCCTCAAAGCGTTCACGCGATCATGAACCCAAGGAACCCAACACGCTTCTGCGGTTGAATGTCCTTGACCCCTTGATGCTCTTTGGCCAAAAGTGCGGGCGTTGTACCTTGTACGGCAGGTTTCGCGCCTTCTTGCGGTTCTCCTGTTTTTAAAGCTCACAAGCGTCACGTCACGCACGAGCCGAAAGTTCTTGCACTTGGCGGTGATCGACACCCTATCTCCTACTATACACTCACATCTCCTTCGGAAGGAACGTGTAAAACAGTCCTTCCTTGTGCAATCATACCGCATTGGCAACGCCGCTCTTCTCTGCAAGTCCCGGCGCGAGCTTCTCTACACTAACTTCCAATGAGCGCTCTGCATATTACAGTGCAGCGCCAAAACGCACACTGCTAGTAACCTGTAAGGAACATATCGCGTCGAATACAATTTAAAACAAGAGAGCAAACTATCATAAACTGCATCGCCCACCGTACAAACATAATATGCGTCGCTGGAGCCAGGTCCCAGCCGGTGCATTTACCGCAGCTCAACTTGAGTGATCATCGTCGGTGTGACAGGCATCAAGGGTTCAATCACCGGAGCGTCGTCATCGCCGCCGCCGTCAGTATCCAACAAAAGGCAGTTGTCCTAGTCCTCGCCTACGTCATCTTCAATGGAAAGTTGTTCTCGTCATCAGACGATATGTAACCGTCGCCTCGCGCTGCTTCAGCCAGGTCGATGCGTACGCCAGTCGCAATACCAATCTTGACATTCCGCTGCGCCTGTGTCGCGGCTGGTCGCACAGCGAATGGTAGTGTGTTGCTCAATCTCTGGCAACATCGAGAAGCTGTCGTGCCGCAGCGGAATAACGGGCGAGCTTGTGCTCGGCTTCTACACTGGTGGTGTCGTCAGCGTGCGCGAAGGCGTCGATCGGGTTCGCACAGAGCGAACAGGTGCGAAAGGAGCGCTCGTCGCAGCATTCGAGCTTGTAGGAGCGCTCATCGCAGCAGCCGAGCTTGGTGGAGTATCATCCAGGCTTGGAGGAGCAACACACAGGCATGGCGGAGCAGCAGGCGATATGCCGATCGACGTCGTCGGGTAGTTATGTGCTGCACGCGACGAACAGACAACGCAGTCAGTGCAGCAGCATCAAGCATTCGCGGGACGCTCGGCGTTGTTCCTGGAGGACCCGTCGGTTTGGCAGCTGCTTCAGGTGTCGTTGGCACACTCGTGGTGTTTGCTTTTGGTTTTGGAGGCGCATAGCGATCAGATACAGAGCACGTAGGGTACAAAATGAATGCACTCAATCGCAAGTGTAACTTTGTCGCGAACGTAGGACATCAACCAGGTCTCGCCGTGGAAGACGTGGCGACGCTGCGCGTTGCTCTTGTCCGTGAACCCCTCGGGCGTGTAGTAGAGAGTCGTTAGTAGCACGTACTTCCACCCGCGAGCACAAATTTGCGCCACAAGGCGGCAAACGTCGTCGGCTTACTCGCAGACATCGCGGTTGCTTGCTCGGTTGTCTCTACGGTCGCAGAATCTCAAATGAATGTCCAAACTGGCACGCGCAGAACAAACCAATTAGTTGGGCGGCAAATTTGTGTGCTTTTCATTTGTACAACTCTCTACGAGCCAGACAGGCGCAAACGCGTGGGACTATTTGTGAAGTTAGTAGGTAGTTGCAAGTTGATCGTAAAAAAATGTATTGACTGGACGTTTGTATCAAACTTAACGGTATGCCAGAGAATATGCAACACATACCATTATATTTAACATTAAATTCTACAGGTTACAAATTTCACTTACCTTATACAAATATAAACCGCGAGGGTAGAGGAGCTACTGGTGTCTTAAGCTTGACATTGTTCACACGTTTCAAGTAGAGGTCCAAATATATTCAAATAGAGGTCCAAGTAAAGAATCACGGTAATACTTATAACTTAATTTCTTGCCTTGTCATGTCTATTAGGAAGGGCATTTGATGGTTGGCGACACACATCTAATGATACATATATTGTGTAATATATATGGATTGATATATATTGTGTGAATATATCTAATGTTATATATATATTGTGTAACATATATCTAATGTTACATATATCGTGTAATACATATCTCATCATATATATACTGTGTTATATATGCAAAAGGTGAAGTTCTCCATTTTTCGCATGCGACAGCAACAGTATTGTATCGAGATCAAAAAGCAACGGGAACGCTAGCATCATGGTACGCACGCGCACGACGGGTGAGTTCTCGCGCGTTAGAAACAACAACACACGCAAGCATTTACGTGACGACGACGACTTTGAGAGCGAGGAAGACGAAGATTCTGCAAATAAAGCGAGAGGCAGCAACTGCTGCGCAGGCACGGTTACTCGAGCTCGTCGTTCCGTAAGACAATGATCAAGAGAGGTCATGTGAGAGACTGACTTTGACATGTGAAAGGAGGTTAAGAGCGCCGGTATGTAGAACAACGCAAGCGACTTTAAATACGTCCAACATGCAAGTGATCACCACCATACTCACTGACCATTTCTTCATTCACGCAAATATGCACGCAAATGCCTCATACAAGATCATCTCTGGCGCACGAAGCGCTCATCTGTGCACACATTTCCGCCTGTCAACAAAAAAAACTACTTAATTGACCCAGAGACAGCTCGCTTTCTATCACAGAGGGATCACAGAATCGCGTTTGAAAGCGAAGATATTAGCGCAGGCAACAAGCCCAGTGGCACACGCAGCCACACGAGGGCTCCCGCTACGTAGTAAGATTCATGACATCCTCGCGTGGGATCGGCCAGTACCCGTTTACCGCATCACACAGTGCAACACTCCAAATACAACGGACACTGACAGCCGCGATGGAAACCCACACTGTGGCTTGCGGGCGTCGACTGTTTGGGAAACTGCTACGCGTACGAGCGCGACAGCAAAGAGATTGAAGGCATAGCGGCGATCCAGGGAGCATTGCAACCCAGCGAGCACTTGCAACTTGGATACGTGGAGGCTGGGTGCTACCAACGCAGGGACTGAAAGCTGAGCTTGTCACGCTGATGGCCATTCAGAGCCAAGTGTGCAGACGTTTGGTGCAGGCGTGCATTATCGAGGCACGGGATTCACACACGCCACGCTCAATGACAGTGATTCGGCACCAATATTGCAGAACGTATCACACATTGCCGCGCGAACTGACTCGATTGGGGACATTGCCACATGGTCTGGGGATACTAGCGGCCGCGTTGCATTTTGCGCCAGAAAGCTGCCCTTTTTGATCCCCAATATTGTCGCGCAACGTTTTTGTGACTTCTGCGCAATTTTGGCTTTAAACTACTCCAGCATTATAGACGTGAACATGGATGAGGCCGAGTTGATCACGGTCACTCAGTCGGAAACCTGATGTACTCTCACGAAATATGACAATGACGCAGCCAAACGACATTTGAACGTTCATCAGCACCCGGGACCCACGCGAGTCCTTGGCTCGGTACTCTCCATGGTACATGCCAAGCAACTTCCAAAAACCGCCGCAGCAGTGGAACCCACTGCATTCCAGCCTCATCCAGCATATTCAGGTATCCAACGCCGAAAATACAAGGCTCAAGCTTGTGTCGGCGTCAATGAAATGGCATACCAGAATCCGCAAGTAATCCGTCAGGACTGGTGGTGGAGGAATATTACATTGCGACCGCATCAAATTAACTTACGTAAAAGAAATGTCATCGCATGCGGGGCTTCAACAGCACGGAGTTCCGCATTTATACTCTCAACAAGCCCCATCGGCTGTTGCGGTAGTCACCCGCTGTGCGGTAGAACACGCCCAGGCGATGAGTGCACTCAGCTTGCCGTTTGCGACACCATGCACCTTGTGTGTGAGTGCCCTCTTGCTCAATGAGTTATGGCGACAGTCACGCTGCACTGGTGTGCAATGGGTTTGTGGCACTTACCTCCAGCAGCTGGCGGCAGACCCTGGCTCTGGGCGAGCTTTAACGTGAAGCTTTCCGGCGTCATCGCGGCGCTGAGGAAGTGCCCGGCGGCTCTATATCTGGCATGCACATTCCCGGACCCTCTACACATGCTGAAGCCGCACCGACACTAGTGTAGCAGCCATAAGTGCGTGCATGCCTACTGCTGCTACAATACATGATACATTTCGACCAACCACTAGCTCGCCACCCACGTGCAGCGGAGGTTGTGGCTCAATGGTGCGCAAGCCATGCCTGCTTTGCTGGGCAAAAGACATGGCACATGAAGGGGTGGCAGGCGCCGGGGTCGACTCGAAATCGTCTCGATTGTGTGCACACTACACACTCCAATTATTCCGACATCTTGAATTGACTTGCCGCCAAACACGAAGCAACGGTAACGTTCACCGCCATGTGCTCTTTGGGGGGTCACGGACACCACGATTGTGCTCTTTGATGGAGGTTCACGAGACAAACCAGGGCCGGAAGGTGCAAGGGCTGGTCATTTTTCACATTGCCGGCACGAATGGTGCAAGCAAATGTAGAGCAGAGCTGCGGCGGGCGGGCAGTCTTTCGCTTACCATCTCTGCTACGACGAACAACACAGCTGAGTGCCGAGGGTTAATACTCGGCCTTACAGCGGTCGCTCAACATCGATAAGGTCGCCTCGTAGTAGTTGCCGACAATTACATGATACTGAGCCAGATGCGAGAGCATTGATCGCGCACTTGCGCTCATCTCGTCACTGTTTACTCTGAAGCGTGGTTACTCGCTGACCAACTCGGAGTGGCTGTCTGGCGTCACCATGACAGGTTTAATATCAAAATGTCTGACTAGTTGACCAATAAACCAATGGACACGCGCACAAGCGCGCAGACGGCATTCTCACCTCGCATCGTTAGCTGGGCAACTCGGCGGACTGGTTGTCGAACGGCATTGATCATGTCGAACGGCATTGAGCATTAAACGGCGTAACAAATGGAGTAGGCACGCATAGCAGCACTGCACCACGCTCAGCTCTATGAAGCAGCAGCTTACGTTTGGTCAGATTACACGATATACAACATGATGAGCCAGGGCCCCATGCCGCAAGTGGCGGTGAGGTGTCGGTGTGCATATGAATGTAGTTGTTGATGCGAAACTAAACAGTTTACGCGGAAATGGACAGCTTACGTGGAACTGGACAGTTCATGAGGATCTACGAGAATGTTCTGACACATGCACTGGTTGTAGAGTGATGTAAACTACTATGAGAAATTGCGAGATTGTATTAATACATACACGGCTTGGAAAGTATTGCACACTAGTTCATGCGGATTTATCATATGTCCAGAATGGCACGCGGTGTTTACGGGTATGGTCCGTTAAACCACATCAATAGCGTTAAGACAACGAAGACGTTTGTTGAGAAACCCTCGCGAAGCACTTGCCCGTGTCAACATCAGCTCGCCAGAGAGACTTTGCGCACTTTCTAAGGATGCCAGAGCCGGAAAACTATGTAATTTATGATGTGCGCGTGTTCACGTGTACTGAATCGTTGCACACAACCAGAACATCGATGATTACTGGGAGCTGTCGTATGGACAGGTACTCGAATACTTGCGCTACTTCTACGTGAGTTTTATTATGGTCGGCTGCTTCTGTAGTGCCATTTTGTTTGCAAATGGCCATTGTCCTGTGCGCTGCATGCGGTTTGATTGGACCGCGCGAGCAAGATAGTGTCGTTCCATGGTATTGACTCTTGTTCTCTCGCGTTCTGTGATCTGCTGTCTGCGATGTACGCTCTAAGCTTTTAGTAGTGCATAAACCACAGGTAGTGCCTCAGTGAATGGCATTGATATAGGAACTAGAAAACAACACTTAAATATTGTATTGTCGCCAACCGAATTCTTTTTCAGAGAGTTTGAATACAAGAGTGTGGAAAAAAAATTAAGCCCGTGTTTGTTAGTTACTTTCGACTACTGTTATGCAAAGTATGAGACATCGAACACATCGTCACATCATGATGACTGTCGACTTCATTTTTGTCCAACGAAGTGTTAAATTGTCAGCGTAACCATATCTTCGGTTTCGTTATTATAATATAATCACCACGAGATCATAAATTGAGAATTGTATTTAGTGCCATTTCATTCTGCTAGCCACACATAATTAAGTTTAAATAAGATTAGGAAAACTAGACATCGTATTTGACCACGTCACATTGTAAGCACACATATACTTTAGCCAATAAATAATATTCATACCCTATATATTTAATTGTACAACATAACATTCATGATGTAAGCCAATTAGGCACTAGTGCCATTTAATTTGCCCTGATATGTGGGGAAAATCCACAATAACATGATGTTTAATTACATGCAGGAAGTTGTCACCCCATACGTGCACTGGTTGTGACGACATAGTGAGCCGATAATAAAGTAACGCGCAATACAGACGTGCTGCATCTTTCATGCACACTCGCTGCGCCACCAACAGCAGCAGCAGCAGTTCCCTACTGTGGCGCTTTAACACTCGGCGTGCCGACGCCGCTGACGTTGTCCTCCGCAGCACATCTTCGTGTTCGCCGCAGCAGTTGTCCCCGGTAGCAGTTCCTCCATCTGCAAACCGAGCGGCTACGATGCAGGCAATCCTCAATAGGAGCAAACAAGTTGATCAGGCACTCCACACACTCTCGGACTACAACGCGCAATTTTCTCACGCGCGCAGCAGCTGATTAAACAGTATACCACAGCCATCACAATGGACTAGTGTGCGCAATGCACTTGGTGATTTATGCGCCTGATCGTGCCCACCGCACTTACGTCATATCCACGCGACTCGGAGATCACGAAAGCATTGCTCGTTACCACAGTAATCGCTCCATCAACTGGTGCCTAGACCGCGTATATTACCAACTGCAAGACATGTCTTCCCATTCCTCACAGGTATACGTATCATTTCTCGGCTTTGTGCACATTTTTCGGATTTTTGAGGCAAAAAGACGCGGTGACGATACAGTGATAACCATAGTGACGGAGCTGCTCAGGAAACATTGTTTCTGAAAACGCATGTTCCGTTGATGTCGCGGCAACCAACGTACTCTAATTATTGATTCTTGAACGAGGACACGACATCACTGTCAACTCTTACGTTCGTTGTTGCCGATTTGAACGACGGCGTCGCTGCTGCCAGTGAAAGTCGTTACAGCTACATCGAATTAATAAATAGCATTTGCAGTATGTAAGTCTATGCTCACCAAACTGGTGCAAGTCTTGTCGTACCATTGCTGAAACATGCAAGACACAATTCTGACTTCTCGTTCGTATTGCCTACTCCGCTCGACAAGCAAATGTCGCTGGGCCGGCCTACGCAGATCATGTCAATGCGCCACACGCTTCGCTTTGCTTGGTAGCATTAAACTGAACAGTTCTGGCTACGCTCGATTTGATTCCCCACTCAGTTGATATGAAATCAGTTTGATTTTGTGTGTTATTCTTTCATATCATTGCAGCATCTCGGATGCATTTTGAACCGGATAAAAATTGATTTTGCGTGATTTTTGCCACCGTTACGGCCTGCAGCGATACAACGTTTTTTGTTCTGACTAAATTCAGAGGTGCTGTTTACATGTTGGTCGTCTATGGCGCAAAGAGATGAAGTGCCAAGCGATAGAACCGTTTATGATACCCCAAGAGGCGCTGAAAACACTTTTCTAAAGTGATGAAAAGGCTGAAGATTTTGTTAGACTCGCATTATGCATGCAACATCTCCGAGCTTCAACATGATAACGGATGCGACAGAGTACATCGCCATGGACGACAGACGCAGTATCCAAATGAAGCATGAAGAGACACGTCCAGTGTTGCAGAATATACAATATCACTTGAGCAGAGACATGACACCATCGAGAGGGCCACGGAAATGTGGCCCGACTAGAATATAATAGAGAAATAAAGATAGACGCGGAGGAGCTAGCAAGGATACTTTGAACTTCTCTGAATGCAGTCATCGAATATACCGACAACTGGTAACAACACCAATAAACGTTATCTTAAGCGCTTGGTTTGTGAAAATGAGGCATTGAGTGGCGTGCTGCTATAAGAGCTCGGTCACTTGTGCAAATGTAACTGCGAGGCTTAAATAATGATGTACGGTTACGAGCAGTGCCATTTCATGTTAGTCAACTGGCAGTGTGTTCGCTGTGAAACTGTGAAGACAACAAGAAACGCTACTCAGTGTCTGGTAGCATTTGTGACGTATGGCATCTCCGTCGACATTGTTGCCACAAACGTGATAGTATCATGCAAGTGTATTTCACCTGCGTGTTGCTGTGTTGACGATTCAAATTGAGTGAAGCGTTGATTACAAACGTGCCGTGGAGAAAGCGACAGTGTAGGCTGGTAATGTAGCTTTGTACTTTGAGCACTGTAATGCGGAGCACATCATTCACAATCTCACATACCACGACTTGCGATGGGATGCTACTGCTGGAAAAGGTGTGTCGCACACAGGACACAAAGCAAGTTATACATTGATCAAGTCAGTGTGAGATGGAGAGCGTCAGAACCAATACTTAGCTGAGTACCAACATTTTGTATCCTATTGGTGCACATCGGATGATGCCATACGTCACAAGGTTTCACTTAGTCATATTGCATAAAACGTGACCTCGATGACGAACCTCAACAACACAATTCTGACTCTTCGTCGTTGTTTCATACTACTCTCTGTAACATAAGTTGCTAGACCCTGGGGGTATTCTTGTAGATACTGGCGCATTGGGTTTCACCGCGACCACATCGAAATCATCCCCTCGACAAGGGAGATATTGGCGTCAACAGTCACTGCGTGTAGGAAATGTGTGTGGAGCGCATAGACACTGATTAGTTTTCCCAGCCGTCTATCATCTGGGGTCGTGACTGTCGTTGGCACTGAAATGCAATTTTTTGATATTTTTCTCAAACAGATGTCGCACTTTGTTCTTACAAACAGATTCTTTTGGTACGGCGCCGACTCTGTTGGCCGACCATTGTCCAGAGAGACGAAAGGACAAGTACAGCGACAGAGCCTGCGCCATTAAACACTTAATGAAGCTTACAAAGCGTACGGTTGGATACACTTGACCGGACGAAGCTCCTTTTCGCACGCAGTGATAGTCGCGGTCTAGAGAATGACACCTTGGCAAGTTGCGCGGGGTTCCGATGATCAAACTACGACATATTTTTGCAAATACCGGAAACACCCGTTGCACTTGTCCGCGATATGGACAAAGGTTGTTTGGCAGCAGCAGAAAGAGCAAACCAACGAGACTTAGGCCGGCAGTACGAGAAATGTCCGATATTTCGCAAATGGCATTTGAAAATGGTGCAGCAACCATTTCGAGCACGTGATCTGCGGTGTATACTATAGTCAGCAATGTAGTAAGTAGAAACATTGTACCATACACAGTTACGAGCATCATCTCACCTTCTCTGTCTGTCTTCACAGCCCATCCATTCTGCGTGTTGTGTTTCAACTTCGTCTCGGTCGACAGCTGCATGTCTACTGTCGACACGCGTTTAACGTGTATTATTTTGACGACTACTTATTCTAGCTCACTATCGTCGCCGTGTGCAGTTGGTGGGGCGACACTCGCGATGTCGGTCGCAAAGTCGTCCTTGACACCAGAAGACATCATGTCGTCATCGAACTAGACATCAGCGTCGACATCTGGCAGTGATGCCATAGTAGTGGGTAAAACGATATCGTATACAGGTTGGCCGTCTATGTATATAGTGCCGACGCATCTGTTTTGTCGGCGATCGTGTGCACCGTCCAACTGCCGATACAGTTGCAGACATAGCAGACGTAGTAGATGACGTCATATCGTTTCCAGCTCCTGCTGCGCCGGCGGTTCCTTGCGATATTGCGACTTTCTTGGACGTTGATGCCCTTATCAACACCGTTTTGCTCGGCGTATTTGTGGAGGCTGTATTCGGCGGTGACGATGATGGCGTTTGCGATAGCGACGTTTATCGCGAGTTCGTAGTTCACATAAAATGGGACGGTACGCACGGCCGCTGCAATCAACTTGACAAAGCCAGCATTGTTTGTGGTCGAAAACGACGTTTACTTGCGATGCTTTGCTCATACTTCAAAAAGGAGGCCGTGTTATTTGTTGAATGCTCATGACCGTTGCTTGTGTTGCGACATTGTATATATTTGATTATCAGACGGTACATGCCTTTGGTACTCTGTTACTTAGTACGTACAGATTCACACGCTAATAAGCGACATTCGTACGAGCACGCAAGCGTAGAACAGGTGACGATAGTCGCTGGATCTATTCGGACGCAGGCACAGACTCAGGTGCAGAGACAGGCGCACGCGCAGGCACAGGTGCAGACGCTGACACTAATGAGTTTGTCGTTGCGTCGTGTGGGCGATGATCTGAAACGTACAGAATATCAACGACGACAAGCCATCATCAACTTGTACCATACATTTGCACACAAAACACATCACACAAATAAGTCGCAGATGATGCACACGTGCTTACAGGCACAAAAGCACGCTTGCGGTCGATGTGGGCACGCTGGTGACCGACGCAGTCGAAAAATTTACGTATGTTATTTGCTGTTTCTTGAAGGTGGCGCTGAAAGCGTCTGGATGTTGTAGAACGACTGTTAGTTACCTCTCGACCAAACGAACCTCACACACAGGTCACAGACGCGGCTTCATCTCTCTCATAGTGCATGAGCTCATCGGCGTCATGGAATTCATCGACGCGGTGCATCGCGTTCGTTTTGTCGGCCTGTCCGGAGCTCAAATTATTTACTGTTTATTTAGATACCACAACGAGTTTATGAGCGCTGTTGTTTTTCAAAAACAAAAGTGATGAACAACTCCAAGTTAGTCTGGTTTTTTGTAAAAATATATTGTATTATGTATCAAATTGGCTCATGATATTATCATCACCTGAAGA
>JAADXH010001277.1:0-12254 GCA_023337595.1 Globisporangium camurandrum | reverse complement strand
TCGGACAGGATATGTGACCGAAGTGTCCGAAAGGAATGCAGCAATATGAGTGGCAAAAATTGCCAAAATGGGATTGCTTATTGGTAGAAATAATAGGCGAACTTAGGGCATTGTCCGAATGGTTAGCATATTCATCTATACATTCCGCTAAAGCTAAGATATCAAACAAACTTAATGTAGTACGCATACGTGTATCAGACGATACCGCAGTTTTGTATACGTTATGTCAAGTCATTATCGTAGCAAATTGCAACGTAAAATAAGAGACCTGCAATTAGTGTGCATAAGTTTATTCGATGATGCAGCATTTTTGTGTACAGTATGTACAGGTGATTATCGTCGCAACTTACAACTTGTGAAGAAATACACCGGGTCCGATCCGTGGCCTAAATATTTTGATCCGTGGTCTTGGCCGGAGACGAAATAGTGGGGTACACGTTATTTTTAATAAACTTAGGACGCGAGATAAGCTCAAACGTGTTAGCACAAACTACAGTACGCACAAACTATGGTGTCGCGACACATGAAGTCAGGCAAAAATCACTTGTTGCTAATTATTTATTCCACTTACTCGAAAATTTGAACTTGACAGTACCGGTATTTACATTGGTACTGGTACTTCTGACGATACAAACTCATTCTCCGCTACTCGACGCATTACACTGTACAGAATTCTTCCTATCTCGCTGCCGATTGTATTGTATGGTAGCATCTACCAGTCTACCGACACTCCAATGCACACACAAGTCCCATCACCCTGCGACCCGCAAGATCGGCGCAACGAACGTATTTTCCCACCGCAAGATCGACGGCAAAACTTCAAACAGCACTTTGCGCGCATACGTCGCCGTGCCATCCCCCGATCGACCTGCGAGCGTCACGTCACATCCATCCTCGTCAGCGTCGTTGTTGGTGTCACCACCAGCGCGCCGCCGCGGCGTAAACACGAACGCGTACATCGTCAGGGCCGTCATGTTGTGCTGGTGCGACACTCTTTGCTCCAAACACTCGTCGATCGTCGTGCCAAACACATTCAATGTCACGGTCCCAATCACGATTTTTGGGTGGTTGGAAGCGTCAATGGGGTTTATTCCGTTACTCCTTGTATTATCTGCTGAAATGTCCACATTTTTGGACATTTTCAGCTCGTTTTTTGCATCGACAACTGTTCGAAACACGAGCAAAATGTATCGGATCCGGGTCGGATGCGCACTATCCTGTAAATTCGGAATCGCCATCTCGCGCGCAACGATCGCTGCATCGGGACTCAAGCGCGTGAGGACTTTCGTACCAGCTGTCCACGAAAGCACTTGTCGTACATTCCCAACGTCATTGTTGATCGTACAGTCCCACGTCTTGTTTGCAAGTGCCAAAGCACTTTCTGCTGTAAAGCTCTTGTGCATTGTATAGTGCGCATAGTTTGCCTGCAATGCGCGCTTGCTCCGCCAGCCTAAGAGCGACTGCTGCGCTGTATCGTCGACCAGCGCGTCTGTGAGGTTTGCAATCACTAACACGCGATCGCGCGCTTGACACACGAGTTGCGTGACGTCCAATGGCGTGAGCCACTCCAGCAGGGGCTGAAGCATCGCTGCGTCGGCCTGTGCGTCCTGTGCGTCACGTTCAGCTTGCAGTGCGAGCTGTTCAGCTGCTGCGAGGCGTGCGATGCGCTGCTGAAAGTGCGCGTGGTGGTCGACGTCGTCGCGCAATACGTCGTTTGCGACACGCAACTGCTCGGTCTCGCGCAACAGCGCACTGTAGGATACTGTAGTGGAAGCGTCCAAACTGGCTTCTTTCACTTGCAAAAGCGTTTCTAACCGCTGTTCGAGCGTCTCGATCACACTTTCGAGTTTGTCGGTTGCGCTGCGCTGTCGATCGCGCGCGCGGCGCATCGATTCGCGATTGCGCTTGCGACGGAGCTCGAGTGTACTGAGTGGACGAGGGAGTTGCGTGGTAGTAGACGGAGAGCGAGCGTCGTGTGTGCTGTCAGTGGATTGGCATACAGCACCTTCGCGCTTGATTGTTGTGCTGCGCGGTGGTTTACGGCGGGTCGAGGAGGTTTGTGGAGCAGTGTTAGTAGCTGGCAGCAGCTCCGCGTCGCGCATTGCGACGTCGTCGCTGTCGACAGGAACGAGGAGTGCGCCGTCACGCGCTGTGGTGGTTCGAAACGACGACGTGACGTCGAGATCGTACGTGTTGTTGTTGTTGTTGTAGTTTGTGTCGTCGAGCAGCCCAAACAGCTCGGCGCTGTCGCTGTTGCTGTCGTTGTCGTTCATGACGAAGTTGTGGGTTGTCGTCGATGCTGCTGGTGGTGCGAGTGGCGAGAAGAAGTCGGTTGGTGACGCAGCAGTAGAGTAACTGCTCGCACTGCTGCTTGCAGGTGACGACGCGCTTGTTGGTGTGTCGTTTGCGGGTGGCGTGCGTAGCAGCGCTGCGAATGTCTCGACCATATCGTCCTACAAAGCAGCACCGCTCGTTGCTGCTGCTGTCGATGTCGGTGTCGGTGTGTGGATGTGCGAATGCGCTCCGGATGAAGTACTTTCCTGCAAGTCGATGACGCAAGTCGAGCAAGTCGCAAGTCGCAAACGATTTTGATTGAACCTGGTCTTGGAAAGCAAAATATAAACAGCCGGCGCTTTCGTTTTGGCGTTTGTATCAATTGGTCTGCAGATTTTCACAAAAATTGCGTGTTGGGTTTGTGTTTTCACAACGAAAACGAAAGTGGCAACGCAATCATCGTACAAAAAACGAATATCGTTAATATCGTTGGACAAATATTTCCTTCACAACCGGACGAGTGTATCTGGTCTCACTCAACATTCAGTGTTAACATTGCGCAGGATACGTATTGCTTACAAATACTGTAAATACTGTATGCGTGTTGCTTTCGCATCATTGACCGTGCAAATACAGTGCAAAAACTACAATAGACATGTACCGTGCCCTATTACAGCTAAAACTCCATAGAAAATGAGTGTGATACTGTAAAACAAACCTTAGAATATCAAACGCCTGCAGATCATTAGTTAATCGTATGCTGAAAAAACGGCGATAGCTCAAGAATGTTACCAAGCAAAGCAACGAGTACTTTGTACAGATACGAGCAAGTTGAAGGAACGAACATCAAATTGATCCCTTGCGAAAATACTCTGATCAATGCTAGATATCAAGGGTTTTACATCAAGCATCAGATAACCTCCACATCAAGAGAAACAACTAGGCGTTGCTTTAACGAGCTCACATCCGTACATTCTTACACCAGCGCAACAATAAAGTGGGCCGTTCAAATACATTCCACGGAGGCCATTCAATGAGAAAAACAGATCATACTTTGAGTTTTCACATGCTTATCCACCCCAAACCAACTATATACTAATGCAGCAGAGTGAACGGTATCAACTGCAAAACTTGATGTTCAAACCAACAGTTTCCAAGTATGTCATAAAACCTTGAAATTGAATCTATAAATATTAAGCAGCATTGTCATGTAAAACATTTCGTAAGTGAAAAACGGGCCACCGTGTCTTCTTTGTACGGATGGTATTGTCTTTCAATCCTGATGTCAATAGGTTCAGTATACGCAAAAACTATAAATTCAATATCGTATTGCTCGAGGTTTTCAAGAATCGTATGTGCTGCATAAATATTGCGTGTTTCGTGTTGCCACGCATCATAGAATTAAGAATACAAAAAGTAGTGCTTGACAATCGAACCACTTTTGCCCATCATATAATACAATTTCCCTAGATTCACTTGCATTATTTGTAGTCTACGCAATGATTGCGCCATAACGCATACTCCTGTGTATAATGTTCGCACATCATTTACCAGTTACATGAGCAAGTAAGCGCCGATACTCCTTGTTAAGTAAATTTGATAATGTAGTAGGAAATACATTAGCACGAATGCGTTTGCTTCGTAAGTGCGCAACACTACCACAAAGCCGATTAACACTACGGCTAAATACTGTATTTCTGCAAAATGGAGACCAACTATTTAGATATTTATCTGTACAAACCACACCTGAATAGAATAATGGAGTAGCTAACGTGGTACTTGAAGACGAAACAATATATATTAAGAACACAAACAGCTTCGCTAGGCAAAATGGTGGTCTCTGTTACTCCGGATAACACAGTAGATATATGCACATTATTCGTACTATAGTGTTTAACATTAGTTTTGCAATTTAAGTATATAACTTTTGAGTTCTAGTTCAGTACAACAGTTTTAGGTAGGTAACCTATTAGATTAAATCAAGAATGATGCAACAATTGATTTTCACTTCCGTATCATTTGGATTACATATTTTCTCATCTGAATTCACCTGTTCGAGACTCAAAATAGTGCCACCCCAACAAGATCTGGAAAATGTGTAATTAGCTCAACATGTTTTTGTTGTTGTCCATGCGTCAAGTTAAATATATGGCGTTTGGATAGGTCAGCGTAACAAACCACCGCATACATGCATAGCATATTGTTGTAGTGCTGAGAAATATTGAATATTACGATGTCGGGATACAGTACAGCATTTGCAGCTTAGACTCTCTCTATATATATATATCGTACTCCCAATGACTTTTGCACAACATAATAGTGTTTAAAGAGATACTTCTAAAGCACATATGATTGTTGTACAGACAGCGCGCAGTTATAGAACTCACAGATGTGAAACAATCATATTATACGAGATCAGGAATCCAAAACACAGATATCTCATACAAATTCAACTGTAATGCATCTAAGGATCATAGGAACCTAAGAACCAGAAAGCTGCTGACAATTGGCATAAGTACTAATACACAAATCGAGAGATCCCAAATGCATCGTACTGTATATTAATAATTATCGATACTTTATAGGAGAATATTACATGGAATTCTATGTGTGCTTTTCTTAACATGTATGAAATGCGATACATATTATGAATATACTATGAAGTATTTTGATAAGAATAAATATAGAAATAAGTCTGCTTAAAATATGATTTGGTAATAAAAACATCGACAAATTCGAGGTCACACGTGGTTCCATATGTAAGACTTGTCTGTAGTAGCAACACTAATTTTTATATTCAATTGCATATTAAACCAATTTAAGTACAATAATAGTACTTCTATTCTTAAATGCATACGACAGTTTTCAGCGTCAGATGTTATGTCATAAGTCCCGAAAAATGGATGCACAGTAGTGCGGCAACATCCAGTTACATACTTGCAGCATCATGACATCAAATTATGTATAATACACATAAAACATAATCAAATCACGTTAAGCAATCCTGAAGCAGTAAACGATGTCATCTTCGGAATGAACGCGGACTAACGTACATTTGTATATAAATGCACTCACCTGTGTGTTGCTTGCTAGATGTGAGGTGCAGTATTGCTACTCGCTCTTATGTCGTCTTCATTCTACTTGCTTACGTTAAATTCCGCGAGCGTGCTCCAGTTAGATATCTGTGGTGAATGCGCCGTCGTGTCTATTTCGCCTGAGATTTTTTATGGATCCCTAAGCTTGGCAAGATTTGTCGAAACGAGATGTCGAGTAGGATCAGCAACGGTAAGCTTACAATGTAGCGTGATCTCCACCTGCTATGTACGTTTGGCACGCTGGCAGGAGGGTCTTCTCTATCTGTACATTTTATACATATGTGAATCGATTAAAACGTTTAGTTGCTTTTAGGGTCTAAAACTCCATCCAGAAGATGAGCACACCGGTCAGAATTACTTGTTGCTTATGCGAAAAGTGCACTTGAGGCTAAATTGGTATGCATGTTTTAGGTAGTTAGATAAAAACTGCAACTTCAAACGTCCTCCCGTTTTTGAAAGCTAGCAACCTTTAAGCAACCCGTGTTTGTAGCACTGTCTTGAGAGACACTCATTACAAACTTCATTGACTACAACAGCTTCTTTTGCCAATGAGTCGATAGGTAAAGTGCTGCAACTTTCCAGCAGCTAAACGAAATGACGTATTGGAACTGCGTGGCATTTAGGGTAGTGTGCTGCTGATATTATGGCGCACATAATTGAGTGTGCTATGATGTTAGCTTGTGTTAACGAACTCGAACGTAAATTGTCAAAACGTTGTTTCCACGTTCAAGTGATAGATGGCCAAACAACGAAGTCGTTAGTTGCTGTGACGTTCGGACGGCTGTGGTCCTTCCATCCGAGATTGCATCGGGATACAGCAAAAAACGATCAAATGTACGATCAGGGAGCGAGATTGAGAAACTATGTGCATTTCTCATCTTACAAGCTAAGTCACTCGCATTAAGTTTGCATGGCAGCCTGTCCGTCGAACCGCCTTGTCTTTCTGCTCTCTGGTGAGTTTCCATACGTTAGTAATTAAGGAAAATCATGTCTCTTGTACACGTCACAATGTATGTAAAATAATTGCGCTGTAGCCATTTCCATAATGCGGTGAGTGTGCGAGTGTGTGCCTTTGGTGTGCGTATTTTAGTCGACGTGTTGTATTACTTCTGCGTATTGGTAAGTGAGCTACTGGCACAAATGGAATGGCATTGCGATGCGCATAGCACAAAGAGAAATGCCATATATACTATTTCATGCACACATATATCGTGTGGCAGATCAAAGATGTTCAAGGAACGCTGCGGCTCTGCCTTGTGCGAAAGTATTGCTCTATAAGTTCGCAGCGTTTTCATTTCAACTGTGTAGGCCAATATAGTGTTTTTCATGTATATTTCATCAAACAATAACATATAGACGAAGTGTTGCCAGGTGAACGGACTACCAATATCGTTTACTGTGTTGTTGCGCTTTGACTGAATGGCGTCTCTCTCAGTGGTGCTCGTGGGGCATATCTACATATATGTGCGTAACTATGTCACAAGTGTTGACGAGCAGCACACATAAGCTGATGTTTCGCTCCGCAAGCAGTGGAGTCACGTGTCTTGACACTTCTATAACTTGTAATCAATATGCGCACGTTGTGAATTTGTTTTGACCTTAAGATTTGATTACATGTATGAGCGGCATGGTGCATGCAGAGCACAACTGCCACGTCAAGACTGCATAAATACAAAGCAAAGCGTTTCTTTTCTGGACGCTTAACATGCCGTCTGCAGCCGTAACTCGAGAGTGACCTCTCACTCGCGGTTGTTAGAAAATTTGAGAGCAACATCGAACTTAACCTGCAGCGCGTTATCACTGTTGACCTATGGCCTCGTCGCGCTGCTACTCGCCGAATCGAGCGCTTATCATCTACAAATGTTTACGGATGACCAAGACACAAAAGGTTCAACAATTTGTAAGTCTGTGTACTAACGTGCGTTATATATCATGTAAATAATCTGTGTATGTGCGCTATCGTAATCCAATTATATCAAGATGATGCTTACAAATTGCAGCTATATTTTTGCGTTACACGCACTACAAGTTTCTTATGGGTATCGTTTACACATAACAAATAAACCTGCTTGGACTTCGATACAAATGATGTCCTACGTGTATCAACTAGTAAGTTATTTATTGAATGGCACTCTCTTTCTCTGAGATGATTGCAACTGTGATCATATGTTTATCAGTTGTGCTGTCTCAAACTACCAAGTATATAATTTACACCCCCGTACGCAGATATTATGTTCGCAAAGCAATTGTATATGATGTTGCCTCCCGCAGCTGTACTATATTCGATTTATGGTGGCACGTAAAGCTTTCAGTTTTGAAATTACCATAAAACTAACTTGGTATCGCACGATTATTATCATTTTTAAAGGCCCGCGCTGGTCTATATTTACTCGTCGCATAAACAAGTATTTACAATGCTAAGATTATCAAATGAGGCACTCACTAGTCGCTGGTATGACATAGTCCTGCAATGTCACATGTACGTAATATCACAAATATCTATCTCTTTGACAGCTTTAGATAGAAGCCACAAAGGTAAGTATTGCTCCACAAAAACAACGATTGCGGCATATATATCGAAGTAATTCTTGTTCGTATTCGAGCCAAATCATGCACTCACACAAGTGGCCTCCACAAAAACAGTATATTCGCAGATACAACTATGTAGGAATGATATTGTTACAACAAACGCTATCAATAGCAAATTGCCTGCAGCGACCACACCGCTGTTTTCGCTTAGTGCGAGGGTTAGTTGGTTAATGTCAAATAGTATAATATACTGACATAAATGTACTGATTGTACTAGTTTGGTTAATGTCAAATAAAATACTATATTGACATAAATAAATTGATCGTACCAGTTTGTACTGTAATGGGCTAGTTTTCGATTCAAAACACGACATATATATGTCTGCAATCAAGCGGAACTAAGCTACATATATCCTACACTTATAGAGACAAATCAAGTCGTGGAAGAGAAATGGTTAGCTTTTGGCGGTCACTAACTATTTTGCAGTCGACTGCAATGAATCTAAGAGCAAGTCACTTCATGCATTACTGCCGCGATTTATTGCATCATTGCCACGTTGGAATCCCAAGCAAACTATCGCACATCACTCGCCAGAAGTTGCATTGACATCCGACACTCTCATTCAATGAGTATTCTTTTAGACATTACGGCTGTGACAAAGAACAATTTCTCGTTCTCGTTAAATAACTGTTCTCCAAATACCTCGAGTAAACGCCCCTGCTTTGACTGAACTCTTTCGTAGCCGTGGCGGCGCTGTGTTAACTATGCGGTTCACGGTATATATAGAAATCTTAGCTGTTACACGTGATAAACACCTATATACACATTCATTATTATTGTATTGTTAGTTCATATATGAATATGTTAAAGGTATACAAGATAGGCATGTTTATCTCCGCAAACCAGGAAAATAGATATTTTAACGAGTTCTGGTGCCCACTCAATTTACCTGTAAAATGAGTTCCGCGTATTGTTAGTCTAATTTTATCATTGCTGTGCGATCCTCATCCGTCAGTCTAAGTACGTGTACATGCGAAGAACGCAAAAATCCTTACTATATTTGTATCGGGCATGAACGGATACTGATATTGTGGCTTCAATTTAACATTGTCTATTATAGATATCCCACGAATGTCATTAAAGTAAACACTATTCACATTTGTAAGATGTTTCGGCCAAACCAATGTTACACAATTTGGGAGGCAAGTACGTTTGAGTATTCGAGTAGCGCAAACATACATAATATTCGATTCTTGCCAAAATATCTCATTCGGAAACTTTTAGTACCCAATTAGCCTCCATATTAGATGAACAAGCAGGAAGGTATATGCACTCTATCATATATTGACGAAGTGTCACGTACCACACATTATAATGTATTACCAAAATAGTTCTTCGACATTGTATATGTATGTTTTCGTAAAAAGTATGTTTCGCACGCTAAAGATCATTTTGATAATAAACTTGCCAAACAGAGGTCACGTAAAGTATCTTCAAGGATATACCAACATATTATGATCCTAGTATGCCATATGAGTTTCAGTTTCTTGTTGCGGATATGAAGACAGAACGATTGACTTAGGTATATTTTGACCTAATTCTCTTATTGGTAGGCTTTCCGTTTTCGCGAGCACAATAACAAATCAAACGTCGGAAAGCGTCGAACGAGCGATAAACGTCAAATAGATAATTGGGCGAACTAGCTAGCACGCTTAATGCATCAAAAACGCTGAGGCCATACAAGGTGCCAGCACAACAATGATCTAAATATGTCCACGCGACGACGAGACTACTCGTTGTGCATATACCAACACTATTTCAATCGACTCACAGCTGTGATGTTGTCGCCTACCGTATCATTGCTAACGAGCACATTGATCGTTGGGTAGGTATAGACATATGCAGTGTTCTAAAACATATATATAGTATCTACCTTGATGTTGTAGTTATACTTATGACTATGACGAGGTAATCCCCATGTTTAGCAAAGTCAACGACAAAAATGTATATTTTATAAGTTGTAGTTCTAACTCACTTCGACTATAAAATATATCGTACTATAAAATACCTGACTTATTACATACCAGTCTGTTCCGCAATATTTGGATGTATCACCAGGGACACATGTTCAAATAAAGGCAAAATTGATTTCATCATTGTATTGACAAGTCTTCATTTTGCACCTTCTGCGACGAAGATAAGCATATACGATTGTAGTGAATGTTTTAAACATATATATCAGCACATATTCGCTCTTATCTCAACATATATCGAATATCATGTGCAAACGAGCATACCAAATGAAGACCGTTGTTAAGTGTTTGCAGCGGTACCACAACTATCGCTCAAATCACAATATTAAGAAATGTCAAACATAACCGATCTAATCACTTCATAATACGGAACAGACATTGAAACCTTGGATACTGACAAGAAAACTATATATACGCACACCAAAATGGACATCTACAATCTGTCGAAGTATCCACCATACCGAATACGTGTATAATGAAACAACGACCCCTCCCCACACTGTACTTTACGACCTACATGTACGACCAATAGAGCGCGATGACAAGCCTTCAGTATGCGTGTCCAAGCCAAGAGCGGTAGTGATCGTCTGGCTTGCCGATATTTCTAGATCGAAGGTTGTTTGATACGCAACTTTGATCTGGGCAAGTCTCCAGTAACGGCACACAAAATAATACATCAGATACTCTACAACACCAAGTAATTGCAGAGTGTATCTCGATATACTGCACGTAGTATAACCTCTAATTCCATTTAGAACTATTATGTTGTCAAACGGATTTGTGTTTTTACAATACATTACATAAAACAACTCTATGTACACTATTGGAAAGACATTAGCTTGCTACACACGATCATTTATCAAACGTTACGTTGGAAATACCAGTTTTGGGACACGAGCACTAAACGATTTATCGATTTTGCGGAGATTTTCGTTACGCTATATGACATGATGTACTTCGAGTGATTTAGGGCCTGACTTCACAGACCACCCGTCACATGTCTAATCGCCCACCATGTTGTCTGTCAAATCACCCAACTTGTGTCTCTGTTTCCGCCCCCTCCCTGTATATTTCTCCTGTCTCTCTGACTCTCTTTGTCTCTCATAGCTTGCGAGTTTCTGACGGACAACTCAGATTTTATACTTTTTACACTATATTTTCACATACATAATGGTGGATTTAAAAAACAAATTGAACATAGTCGTTTCATGCTTACATAAATAAAATTGGGCGAATGTTATGCTTGGCGATGTATAATTTGATGTACTTATGTGTCATATTAATTCATATCATAATTTTGCATACTTTTCCTCAATGGTTTTTCTCTGAAGTATAAAGGCTTACATTTTATCGAGGAATATTTCAAAATTTCTAACATCGCGACTAAAAATATTGCAAAACCGGTAGTAATGTCACATTGGCACCCAATCAAACATATCGTCTTAGCATTTACTTCCTCAATTCAACAAATGCAAACATATCCGGGAATACGTTTCAACACAATGCACAATCCAAATTATAGTATAAATTGCTCTATATTTAGTAGACCTGTACACTACAAACTAGTCTTTGTGTATGGAACGTAGGAGTACTGTGTTAGGTATAGAATAGGTTAAATATATAAAAAGGAACTCATAGTGGCCAAATGACTCAAATCATGACCATTATGCGACACTTGGGTACTGGCATTGCGTGATTATTCTAAGGTGTTCTACCGGTTCGTATACCCTCTTGAGATAGTATACCTATTACATAATCGCATGTGTTGTACCAATATTCGTCATAATGATTTGCGGTGTCAAAAACCTTGATATTTTTTACATCTTTTGAAGTGTGATTGTAAAAGTACCCGATACAGTTTAACTTTGTTGTAGCGGCGTAAGAAATATCTAATATTTATACTGCGCTTGTTCGTACTTTTGATCCCAAAATGGATACGATACATTTGCATACAAATTCATACTACAATTATGGTGTTATCGTGGAGTGTAAAACGAACCTCGTTACGAGCCCATTTAATAATGCAATCGGAAGCTTGGACATTTACTAAATGTTTGTTAATATTGTAATGAGTATTTTTGAACCAATTTTGTTTCTGATAATGTTACGGATCCATATTTCTTATCAATTAAGCTATTGATTGCATTTTTGTTTCTGACAATGCTACTGGTTCAAGATACCTACCAATTCAGTTAACGATTATTTTGAAGTGCTTCTGGAGTACTTTGCGTGTATGCTTCTTACAAATTGGAAGTACTCGAGAAGCACTACACATGCCAAGTCAAGAGCTTGACGACGAAAAACAATACATTAACATCCAGC
>JAADXH010001276.1:0-12265 GCA_023337595.1 Globisporangium camurandrum | reverse complement strand
TTGTGATCCAAGTGAGTAAATGCTGGCGGAGGTATATGGATCTCGAAGCATGTATGTGTCTTTTGAATTACACGTGCAACAGTGGTCGAGAGAGAGACTGAGAGAGAGAGATAGTGAGAGTGAGATAGAGTGAGTGATAGAGAGTGAGTGAGTGTGTGTGTGTGCGAGAGAGAGAGAGAGAGCGATAGAGAATTGTAACGGCATTGAAGGAACGTCTAATTTATATCTATAATGCTTCATGCATGTGTGCATGTTTCCACAGTACATCATTGAAGCAAAAATGGCTACTGTAGTACTGTACCAGCAAAATATCAAAAAGTACCTTTCGTCAGTGTCAAATGCGATCACGTGGTTTACATAATAGCATATTTTACTGTGTAGTAGCGAGTACCGTCATGTCATTTAAGCTCTCTTAGTCGGTGACCGTTAATATAAACAGCACGGACTCTCTTATTCCGTGACGGGTACTTAACCCAGGCGCCTCTATTTTGTAAAACATACAAAAAACCAGTAAAACACAGCTAGTTTGTAGACGCCGCCGACATTGATTATCACATTTCTTAGATGGAACTTGTTCAGAGCGTCAACGACTACAGCATGGCGCGCTGATTGGCCTGGAAGATACATTCCATCGGCAGGTACATCATGTTGGTGCGATTGTCATCCATTTCCCATTTCAAAATTGAAAAGTCCGATTTGACCGCGACCGTGTTAGCGATAACGGTCGCCAGGCCGCCGCAAAAGCAGCGTAGTAGGTGAAATCGGCTCGCGGTGCAGCTCTACGCTTCATTGAAACCGTTTTTGATTGTATGCGTGTCGATGGCGGAGCGCAGAACATTGTCCGTGTTATACGCCTTCAGCAGGGCTCGACGGTCGGCCTCGATTGCGTCGATGCTGACCGTCTTCCAGAACTTGGCGATGTGCTCGCGAAACTGCCTTCTTGGCTTCCACACCTAGACGCTCGTAGCACGCCCTGGCGAACTAGCACGGGTTCTCAATGTGCGCGACAATGCTGTCGACCGAGACATGCATTGAGTTAAACAACACGTACTCGACGTCGCCGGCCTCGGCATTGTCCGGTTGCTCGATCTCGATGCTAAACAAGCTGTGTTCTCGCCGTCCACAGCCTTGCCGATCAGCTTGGCGCGCCAGTTGCCGTACAGCGCATCCAGGAAGATGCTGATCACCGTGAATATGTTAGGCGCAGTGTCGATCGAACATAGCGATCTTGATTTTGTCGTCAAAGAAGGTTCACCTGTCGTCGACCGACAGTGTCTGGAACAGCTCCCATGACAACGCGTGCTGCTCTTCGTGACTGCGGCCGTACTTGTGCAGAAATATCGACTTTGTGAAGTACTTGATGATGCTGCTCTGCTTGCGCTTACGACCCGAGACGTCGACCTCCGCCACGTCGCGACCCTTGTACAGGCAGAACTTTCATCGACCGGTCACGTCGCCGTTGGGCGCCCTCAAGACAACCCCCATGGCGAACATCAGGCCGTGTCCGGCTGGTGCAGAGTCGACGTCTATATTTCTGCCGCCACCATAAGTTTGAAGACGAACTTCAGGCGCATTTGTAACCTAATTCTACAATTTTCTAGCAATTCCAGATGTATTACCCGGATACATTTGACATTTTTAAATAATGAAATACGTACTACTTTAGCAAATACAGCTCGCTCAAACACTTAGTTTTATATTAACCAAATCAAAACTAATTGCACAAAAAGGCCATTTTCCTAAATTATTGACTAGGTACAGGTTTAGGTGTGTTTGGGTGCTAAAAAACTACTCGAAGAATGTAAGCGCGTAATGTGTGAGAAGTGTGAGAGGCGGTTTAGACTGCTCGCCAAATATCAACGGGATTGAGTGCGCTGATTGGAATCGACCACTTATTCTGCAATTGACACGACGAGAGAGATAAAGCTAGAATGCAGCGCAACCGCCGCCACCGTTGCCGAACGAACGAACGAGAGACACGATGACGGTGACAGCGGTGGCGACGACAACAGCACCAGAACAATCAACCGAGCCATTGAGCGCGACAATTTCCATGGAAGAAGTGAAAGCAGGAGAACCAACGAACGAGCCGACATCGCATGCACATGCAGAAGTACTAGTCGTCGGCGCGAAACCGCCTGTCGACCGCCGTTTGTCGTGCTTTTTTGCGGACGATGACACCACGCTTCAACCGACGTTGCTGATTTGAGAGGAATCCCCATTGACGCTCACCCTAATGAGTCCGGTCGTTCCGTTTACGTCAAGCGTTTTGGCAGAGACAGCGGCGACATTAACTTCGGTACGTCCGTGTGTGATGCATTCCGAACTACATCGCGTTATGTTATGTACGTCATTCGGGTTTTCCGAACTAAATATCTATCATACAAAGTTGCTATATACACATATATGTATCGCTAATATACAATCACAACATCGCGGCGGACAAATGAAAGATTTGACGCCGAATGGGCCGCCAAAAGTGAGAGTAGTACGTCGTCAAAGTCACGAACAACATTCGTGTTTGTTGGGAACTACATCACAGTGCGTGATCTACAACATAAACTTACCCGTACATACATTGCCTCGAGTATGCACAGCGTCAACACGTTCTACCAAAATTAAATAGCGATTTCGAATCATCTCCCCCAACACGAATCAAACCGTGAAATTAGTAATCGAAAGCGAATACACCGGCCAAAAAGAAAGACAAACAGAAAGAGAGTGTGAAATCGCAGATAACACTCGACAAGCAGGCAACCGCCGTCTCGGCCGCACAGCGCAGAGCGAATGCAGCAGCAATACGTCGTGCTGCAATTGATTGAGTAGAGTTGCGCGGCATTCACGAACGTCACTATGCACTCGAGAAGCAGTTGTTTGAAAAAAATAAGTGCAAAAAAGTCGAGCAAACCACCAACAGCACGACGATCACAGCAGAGGCCACCCCGACAACAACAACTAAGCAAGCTGCTCCAATGATGTAGATACTGGTGATCGTGATAGAAAAGATCCAGACGGAGAAGGCGGCGACAACGACGCGCAGATTGACGATCCACTCGAGGATGATGAGACAGAGACCGAGGCGCAAGCCAGATGCACCAACAGCAGATGTGCCAGCACGCGAATGGGCCGCAGTTCAGCAAATACTTGCTGCTTCTCGCAAACGACACAGACCGACTCTGACACGTGCGCGGGACTGGAACGACTAACATTATGTACATGTTTGTTAATGTTTTGCATTTTGGAGTAGTGCGTTTGACACTGATAGTAACAGGGATTTTGAGATATACATCCTTTCCAACTAGATACGATCAGTAAGTCTAGTATTAATTGTATTTAGTTAGTTAGTTCTACAATAAAGAATGTGTGTTCCTAATAGAGATACACTCTATATTGATATCACATCGCGACCCTAATTAGTAACATGCTTCAGCGAGCATTGCATTATTCGGCTTTAAATCAATATACTCAGATTTGTAAGTCATACTTTTCTCAACAGTTTAAGCTACATGACATGCACAGTGACACTGACGAACTTCAGCTAATGTTTGCGATGTCAACTATCCGTGACTTGACTGCGACAGCGGCGAAATCGGTTCGCCGCACTTGACGCTTGCGACCTCGTCTACGCCGTGTTTGGATTCTTCGCATATTTGGCGATTGTTGTCTTTGCGTGACTTCGCGTGCTGTGGCAAGTCCAAGCTCTTGAACAGTGCAGCAAACTGCGTCGTATCGGCTCGAATCTGGCGCCAATGCGGGATAGTGATGTAATGTATGGAGTGCGTGGGCGACCACAGATTCAATACTGGACAATCATGGCTCGGATCGCACTCGAATGTCCTTTTTCATCGTCTGTGATGCATCAGTAGTCATTTCGTTTACGTGCCGTTTTGTAGTACTCGTTGACGCATATCCTATGCAAATGGTAACTAAGTTGAATCGCCATTTTTTTGCGAAATTATAAGTACTTTCATATTGATATGTTGTTTCCCTCTCTGTTCACACTTCATAATCTTTGGTGTTTAATAACTTTGTAATGCTGGCGGAATGGGCGATTGTACATGAAGGGTGGGTATTTTACGCTGTATATCATTCGACCGTGACATCGTCAGAGACGCTGCTGCGGCTGCAATACGCAGTGTATGTCTCGCGATCTCATCGTTGACCTGAGTGAATCGATGTCAGAATCACCATGATGTTGTCTGTGTGTGCTACAGACTCCTAGCATCTGTGCTGCTGTTGTCACTCCTGCGCGAGCGAAGCAGGATATATATTTATGTTTTCTACATCAACACGAGTTTAACTCCTAGTATCTCTACTGCTGATTGGTCCGATATTGGTATGTTGTGCATGCTAAGAAGCGAACTAATATATAATCAATGTATTGTACCATCTTCGGTCGTGCAAACCATGACATCAAGTCACATCTTGCAAATTATACACTAGTATTGCCTTACTCATATGCTGCGACACCCGTTTGCCAAACCATTCTGTATCTGGCGAGCATGCATGAGCCAGCACCAGCACTAGCCGTGTTGTTACTGTACCTTGAAGCTGTATTAAATTATGATATAGTGTACTCTAACGAAACGAGTTACGAAACAACTCCAATAGGTTGCTGTTTTAATGTAATGTGTTGTGTATAATACTCTTTCCGCTGGTGCAAATTGCTTGAATCAATAGAAGGCAAGAAACCATACATGACAAAGGATATGCACACATCATAAAATGAGACGCATAAAAATGAAGCAGAGATACATATACACGAATATCTTTATACTCAAATTAGGTTGTCTGTCACAAAATACGCTTCATGCCTCCATTTTGGTATAATTGTGAAAGTTGTGGTTTGATTTAAAATCGATCAATTATTGTTGTCTGAAGCACGAGCTAATGTCATTGAGTATGAATTAAAGAGGAAAAGAGGGACACACACAAGGAGCAATAGAAGGGATGACACACGGACACGCACAGATAGAGAGAAAAGGAGTTACGGGTGAGTCTATAAGTTAGTCCATGGGTGACCTAGCATGCCTGCGAATACAAGCTCGAAATCCCTCGTATTCGAAGTGATCACCGTACAGTTAAGCATAGAAGGGCGTCGCGGTCGCATCGATCACAAGGTCGTGCATTTGCAAATATGTTGTGTCTGAATACTGACCAGATAGTTCAACATTCTGAGGTCGACAGGCTGGTATATACACATTGCCGTTTCATTTGACTGGTCTCCAGTAATTTTTTAAAATAAATTTCGTTGAACTCAGACATATTTCTGAACTTAGTAGTATCATCAAACAATGCAGGAATAAAAGTACGGAGTGACAAAACGATCTCCCACGGCTTAAATTGTGTACTGTCACTGTCTTGTGCTCTTTTGTGTTGCGTACACAATCGAGCTTTCTTCCTACCAATCTCGCTATTGTCGTCGTCGTCCTATACTTCCTCTTCTTCCTCGTGCTTGCAATCACTAGTGCTTTGCTTGCCGTCGTCTCACCAGTTCTGCGCACTTGAGGAAGATTCTATGCGCTTTGTGCCGCACACTAGTCCCGGACAGCGCATCTGGATGCCATTATCGACAAGCGGTGTTAGCAGGCGCGTGACTTCTAATCACTTTTCGTGCCAAATCGGGAAGCACGTACAGTGTTGTTGTTGACTCGCACCCGCGCGCGATCACACAAGTAGACGCACTAGTTTCGTCACTACAAGCGCGCATGATATCTTCGCCTATTGGCACTAGCTGCTGCTCGTCTAGAGAAGTCCGCACACATTCCACTACCTCGGGCGACACGATGACTCACCGAGCTGCTTATAGGCAGGATTTTTCTCGAGTTTGTGTTCGCTCGCGTCCGTGCTTCGCAAAATAGCTCGACCGGGCGTTGTTGACTTTGTGTTAGATGTCAAATGCCATTCATTATTGCAGCGAGTAGCGCTGAATCCATAATTGATCATGGACGTTAGCAGCCCATCCACCGTAGGAATTCAGTTATATCGGTAGGAAAACTTGGGCGCCACCAGGTAGTCTGCGCGCTACATTTAGACAAAATGTAGCATGGGTGTTAGATTGCATATTAGTAGTGGCCACTTACGCACTTAGTTACTGCATGTCGACTTCTTCCACGACCAGCCTGTCATCAATAGATGAATTGGTCGAGTGCCCCACCAGACCATCTCCGACATAAAGGGACATGTTTTGCAACAGCGATTCAAGTTATGCCGCATTAATTTGACGGCGTTCGTAGCCTGTTCTTCTTCTCGGTAGCGTAGGGGCTGAATCTGACGCGCTACGACATGATCGCTCGAATACGATAGACGCGCCGCGACAGCAACTGCAACTACTATTGGACAAGGGTGTAAAGCCAGCCTGCCACAACAGCGTGGTGTTTGTGGGGCGTGGGTGCCTCACGTTTGTGCGAGAATTAACTCATGATCAACTCTGCAGGTCGCTGGAGGCATCTGTAGCGTTTTGTGCTGTACCACAGTAGACTTCCAACCACTATGGTAATATAGTACAACATGCACAACTATTCGTATGTATGTGGTTTCAACATGAGTACTTATGTCAAAACTCAAACACATAGGACACCAAAGCATGTGATTCATCGAGCGCAGTATGCCGTTGTCGCACAACAGGTCATGCATACCTTCGCTCCCTTTTTGTGGGGTTTGCTTTGTATGTATGTCCACATGCCGTTGAACAGGCTCCTGCGTGGAAGGACGGAGTTTTTAAACCCCAACACCGTAAATTACCATGTCCCATCATGACAGTACGCTGCATAATGTCGACGATGGAGCGGAATTTCCAAGCTCGATTTAAAGGCTCGCGCTGTAGGTGTTGCTGTTATATTGCAAATTTTGCATTTTGTGCTAAATACGTCGACGAGAAACACAGCACCCACATGTCACAGCCGGGATTGTAAAACTGGCGAGTAGTGGCAAACAGTCTGTAAACCGTCAGGTTTTTAACGCAAGCGTGCGGCCAAGCAAATGCTTAATACAGATTCGGGTCTCGTGTAGTTTGATATCGCGAATCTTTTGTTCTTGCAAATGTCTAATGTCGTGTGTGCAATCGTCGCGGTCGTCATTTTCGTTCTGAGCAGTAAACATCGTTTCGACGCGCGCACTTAAATTCTCCGCGGTATATCAGTTGGTCCAGCGCGCTGATCTGTCCGCCTGCGACGACACGATGTGCGTTTCCCCCGTTGTCATTGCGACAATCTACGGAGTAGCTCACATCTGGAGGAAAAAAACGAGGATTAGTACTTGTTAGCAATTACAGCATGCAATTTCTACAGCATATTGTATCTACTAACACTCAACTTGATTTCTAGCGACCCACTTGCATCAACATGAGTCAATATATAATACCAGCAAGATCATTCGTCTCGACGCGTGTGACCATTGCCATGTCGTAGGCGCGATGTAAGTGGAATCGTCAGCGCTATCGGCTGAATCCTCTTGTTCGTATTCGTCTTCGAGCCATAGAGCGTCGGCATTACTCTCTTTGTTTGAATAGAGCTTGACAAAATCGGCTTGCTCGTTGACTGCCTTTGCCGCTGACATAACGACACGGGTAGTAACAGGAGCAGATCTTGACTGTGATAAGCCGTAGCTTCCAACCTGTGTGCTACACAGTTAACGAGCCGCGTCGCAGCAAAGCGGCGCGTCACAGCCACCGTGTTGCCTTCAGCGCGAGCTTCTGCGACGTTCAAAGCCTTACTTGGACCGCGTGGACAGCTACGCGTACTGCGACTGCTAAACTGGCTTGTTTCGTTTTGTCAGCTTTTGTCGTGCGTTTTGCTTTCGTGGGTGTTTATCGAGCTAGTGGTGTAAGATTTTGATGGATTAGACGCAAATGAGGCAGCAGTTTCCGCTGCCTTGTGTCGCGCTTTTGCTCGCGCTCGAATGAGTGACATGGTCATTGCGCCCCAGAAACAGCACAGCTTATGGCGACAATGCTGCGAGAAACGGCGTCGAAAGGGACGGCAGCGCCGATGTGAGAAGAACCAACGACACGTGGAGCAGCGCCGCTAGGAGGATCACTGATGCGAGGTGGAACGGCAACGGCACGAGGTGGAACGGTGACGGCGTGAGGCGGAACGGCAACGGCATGAGGCGGAACGGCAACGGCATGAGGAACTACAACATCGATGCTCGTGCGGGATGCTGTGACGTCGGTCAGCGGTGTTGAAGCATGCACAGGGGTCTCGGCAATCGCTAGCTCGTTCAGATAAAGAACATGATGCGCACGCTCCGTCCAACCACTCGTTCGCGCTACTCGCTCGTGCGGCTCGCTTTCCGGCGACTTCGCATGTGTATGCGCGGTAGCTATTGCGGTAACTTTTACGAGCGTGTATCGACCATAGTGATATGTGTAGTTACAAAGTGCACAGTAACTATCAGTGAGAGCGTGTGCGAGTGGCGACATGAAACAGCAGCAACGTACTGAAGGTTATGCTTGCCCGTGTATTCGAAAGTGAATGCGCATTTCTTGCCACCCATTTTCTTTTCGCATTTTTGCTGATTCGGATGTGTGCCATGCGCACACTCATCAGGAACCACTTGTCGCAAATCGCGACTGTGGTAAAATTATCAGTCCTTTTCTGTTATGCAACATTCGAAGTTGTAAGTTTTGTAGAATCAGTTGTACGTGGAAATTGTATACAAAGACCACTTCGAGCCATTGCTTGCATTGCAAGTTGTATTACCCACATGCAAAAACTTTGTGCATGTAGAAAGTTACAATAAATATGAAAAGAAGGATTAATGAACTGTTAGTCAATTTGTGTCGATACGCAAAGCAATATTAGAGTGCAATATAAAGTATTGAAAATATGAATGATATTAAGAAACAAACATTAGCAGGAGCTGAGAAACATGCTCAAATAGCATATCTATTTTGTACATGAGGTGGTATGATCATAATTAGGGACTATTCTATGACATTCAAGTGCGCACTCAATATTTATACAAATGAAAGCACAAACACATGGTACCAAAGATAGTCTAGAGGATTAACATAGTTAGATTTCGTGTTAGAAATACAAGTATTACTGAAATAATAGCTCATATACGCATTGCAAATGCACAGAGTACAGCATTGTCGGTACACTTGCTCACGACCATAGATAGATATTTTCTTACACAAGTATACTTTTGAATGTCCACCGATACTCTTGACATTCTCACTATATAGATTTGGCTTATTAAGCGCACGCAGTTCGAGTAGATAATTTCTTTTGTGACAGCGTAAGTCACAACTACGCACACGAGCTGAAGCATCTTAAACGTGTGTTAATAATTCCATATATGAAGTTGTACCGTACGATAGAAGGTCGTTAACTACGCATAACACTTTTAAAATCACGCACATAGACATAATACTTGTCATGCTTAGTTTGAAATCGAATTTGGCGAATGTGTTACCACTTACAATGTTTCCTCAACAATATCATGACAAATGCCATGTGAGAAAATTGCATGACTTATAGCGCAAACCGATGACATGAGCGACCGAATACATGTAATTTTTAGTTGTGCACACAAAATACATACTGCGCAGGGTGACTTTAGTGACAGCGCTAAATGAGCTAACGAACCACATTAAAAATCAAAACATGCCATAATATATTAGATATTTTAATAACACGAACATAACTTGCAATACAAGATACAAATACTTATTTATATGTTCTCATAGTTCCTTTTCTACCCTTTAAATCCTACCGATGTAGTCGAAGGCATTGCATTGTATTTTACATTTTTTACAGAATATTGTTACAGCGTGAAGCAGTACAGCGTTATGTTATGTGCCGTATCAATTTGGATCTACTTAACGACTTTCTTTTGTTGCTCTGGACATTTACCCGGCACGCATCCCGAACCATTAACTCTCGATCAAAAATGGCAATGTGGTTTTTTAACGTCCCGGCATTTGGATTATGATTTGCGATAAAGTATGTTGTGGCGTGTGTGCCCACGAGAATATTTCAACTCATCCACTGTATTGCCTTTTCTCATGGTGTTCGTAAGAAGAAAATGTCTGGAACATCAAAATGATATCTGTATACTCAAGCGTCATCTGTATTGTAGTTCCTCTATAACAGAAATTTGTCAGTCACATCTTCGGCTGAATGTAACAATGTAGTTTTCACCATTATTGAATTCAATTTTGAAGTATATGTGGATAACATGGAATGCTTTTATCTCACTTTCGCGAAAAATTAGCTTTATGTTCTACTTTTGCTTAACCTAGACCAATCATTACATTTGTCAAGTCAAAATAGGAGGTTGACAAAATTTAGGATACATATGATTGAAAACGAGGGCTATGACATCGTAACGAGTGATAAAAACGAAACATTTAGCAGAAACACATGCGAAACACCTCAAACATTACAACTTTTGATTTCGGACCTAGAAAGACGTAATTTTCTATTCATTTGTTACAACCTGTGTTTAGCGTATTTTATGCGATTACTTGTTATTGATGTCAAATTCGAAGCTAATATGATATTTAGATGCGCGTCAACACATTACATAATAATATATAATGTACATAATGTTAGATTTCGACAGTGTTGCGTAAACTCACTGTGGGCGTCGCTTCCTCGTCTACAATCGATCAAACGCCACCACAGTAGACGTTTGTGCGTGTCAGCATGCTGCACACAGGTATTGGCAGAATATGAAAAGCAGTAGCTAGCAGTGACGTAACCAAGAGCACAACATATTGGCAGACAACGCAGCGCGTGGAAATCAGATGACTATTTAAATATAAATACACAAAACAAAATATACTGTACTATAGTCTATCGTCATCTTTTGCTTATCAACCAAATGACAGATACGTTCATTTTCAGTCGCAAATCAACGACAGCCCAAAGATGACCAAGCGGAAGCGCGCACAAAACGAAGACGACAGCGCCACAGTTGCTGCTGCTGGCGACTATGCAGCACGTGTACGCAAACTCCACGCTGCGTGCCGCGTTGGCGCTTACGAGTGTGTGCGCTCACTGCTCGAGCGGGAAGCCCATGGTACACACAAAAGTCGATCGAGTGAATCACTCGTCGACGCACGCAACAGAACACGTAAGACGCCGCTCATGATCGCAACATCGGCCGGGAACCTAGCAATCGTGCAGCTGCTGCTCCAATGCGGCGCAAGTGTCAATGCAGTCGCGAGTTTCGGTGCAACGGCGCTGTACCATGCATCGGAGGCAGGCATTGCAGACATTGTACGCCTCTTGCTTGAGCATGGCGCTGACGTCAAATTAATGACGACTAGTGGCGCGACGCCACTCTATGCAGCTTGTGAGCGTGACCACATCCAAACCGTGCGCACTCTGCTCGATTACGGTGCTCTAATTGGAACAGTAGACAACGGTGTAGAATTGCTGCATTTAGCCGCATGCGAAGGCTACGTCGACGTAATGCGTGTTCTCCTCGACTACGGCGTCGCCGCAGACACGGAAGTAGACGGCGAGACTGCGTTGCTTGGTGCAATTATACGGGGGCAGTGCGACGCTGTTGAGTTCTTACTCAGCAGCGGCGCTAACGTTGGTTTTACGACAAGCGACGGGTCCACAGCCCTCCAGACAGCGTGTGAACGCAACGAGTACGGTATCGCGCGTGTGCTGCTAGAGCACGGCGCTGATGTACATAGTGTCGACCTTGATGGTCGTACGCCGCTCTTTACCGCAGTATCAATAGGTTCTTGCAGCCTCGTGCTCTTTCTCATCGAGCACGGTGCTGCGATCGACTACGAAGACGGCGACGGCAACACGGCGCTGTCAGCGGGGCTAACGTTCGTACACCCGGACATGTGCAGCATTATACGCGTCCTCTTGCTTGAAGGTGGCGCAGATGTCAACCACGCAACGACGAACAGCGGCAAGACGCTATTGTACATCGTACTGCAGTGCCATGGACGGTGCAAACACACTGCATACCTCAAATACGCTCGGTACTTGCTCCAGTGCGGCGCCGACCCGAATAAGGCAACGACAATCCGTGGCGCAACACCGCTCCACGTTGTTGCAAAACACGGTGCGATTCTTGCTGTGCAGGCACTGCTGGCTGCCGGCGCGACAGTGGATGTCGCGAACAACGCTGGCGAGACGCCACTTGCAAAAGCCAAAGCGATAGGTCACGCCGATGTCGTGCAAGCACTCCTCGAAACTGGCGCGTCGGACGCGTAATACTATATTTTGATTCAAAAGAAAGAGAAAGAGAGAGAGAGAGAGAGAGAGAGAGAGAGAGAGAGAGAGAG
>JAADXH010001275.1:0-12272 GCA_023337595.1 Globisporangium camurandrum | reverse complement strand
CTGGAATCGCCAGTTGCTCGACGACAAGCAGCAGCAACGCAACGAGCGGCTCGCGCACCTCCATTCCGACAACCAGCAGCGGCTGCAGGATCTGCGCGATGGTCGAACGGTGCAGATGCTCTGGTGGGATACTGCTCAGTGCCAAACACGATGGTGCTCACTGTTGTGGATCTGTTTGTGTGTATGTGGCAAATGCAGAAGCAAAACGTCGAGACGATCCGGGAGGCGGCGATGCGCGGACATGTCGGTCGCGTGCGCGAATTACTCGAGAGCGGCTTTAGCGCCGATGCAGAGATCTTGATAATCACTTGTGTGGCGCGCTGGCCGCTCTAGAACAGACGAGCATTGCACTCACACATACTGCTGCTTTGCTGCTGCACAGGCGATGGGGCTCACGCCACTGTCAGCGACATCGAAGTAGTGATCACAGCGCATAAAGTTTTGTCAAACGTAAAAATCACAAGCACGATCGTGTGCTCGCTGGCGTTTGCCATAAGAAAAGACGAACTGTTTGCTAAACCGTGCGGTCACTTGCTGAATTGTGTGGCACCAATCTCTTCGAGAGATAGAATAGTGATGAGATTTGCAAATAAAAACGATCGAAGCTCGGAATTGGTACTAATGTCACACGTAGTTATTTTGTGAAGCCAAACATCAAACGTAGTGCAGTTTCTTTGTGATATGTGTTTTGCCTCCTCTGTATTAATCATAGACAATTGACAAGATTTGCAAGGTCCGCCTGCAAAATTACGTATGGACTGGTTCGTACGTGTTCACACAGGACCTGCAACTTTACGTATGCTCTAGCCCATACGTAATTTTACAGTATTCTCAAACTTATGTTGTGCTTTAATAATATCGATTTATTATATCTATTGAATTCTTCACGAGCCAACCACAGGGCGAACTGTGGGTCACGAATTCGAATAATTTAATAACATTATCAATAACTGCAATTATTCGTACTATTTGAACAACGTCATTCTAACAACAAGTGTTCCCAAATAGATGTTGTATCTCAATACTAACAGAAATAACCCAATGTAAACTGATTTCCTTAACAATAATATCGTTGTAAATGGCATCTCGTAAACGGCGCTGACTGCGTCCCCGACGTTATTGGTGCCATTTATGTATTATTGGAAAAGTACGATTACGCATCAGTAAATATATTCACGTCTCATAAGAAACAGTCATCAGAACGATGTTAAACCGCCTAGCCATCAATTATCCCCCCCGCGCTCCGCGCAACCTACGAGCCAGAGCATCAAACCCATTCGTCTTTCAAGCTGTACATATGCGCAAAAATTGCGTTCTCGACCGTTGTACGCCCAAACCGTGGTTTCAGAACATCTATTCTTGGCTTGAAAAACAATAGCACAGAATGGTGTCACCATGCTTAAGCAAAATATAATGTGATCCACAAAAACGTCAGTGGCTGCGAACACATCCCTCTGATATAATCTCTAGTCGAAGTCCAAGCATACTTGGTGTGTACTAACTTGCAACGCCTTTGCAATTCCATTATATGAGCGAGTTGGGCGTGACAAACTAGTAGCATCTCTCACTTTACAAGCACGGTGCAGAGCGCCCTTAGTAGATTCCGTAATACGCGGCTAAAAAGACGTCGTAAATGCCGGATATGAGCAGCCAGCCAATTAATTTTAAAAAGTGAATTAGACAATATGGAACGTACGCATATGTTGAATAAAAACAATAAATAAGATTCAACCCAACAACCACAATCCACTCGATAGAATAGCAAATATTCCTAACTCGACCCCTTTAAGGCACCGCACATTCTGAATGAGATTACGCATTTGTACACGCACGGCGAAATCGCTCTCACTCTGCTGTAACCACGTACCATTCTTCTCGCGCTCGTGCATAAGCTTTTTCGGCGGTGCAATCGACCACTTGCATTCCGTTCTACTCGCGCTCGACTACGCGCTGTGCGTCGGTAGCATTATCATCGCGCTGTTGTCGATGCTGTCGTCGTCCCTCATTCAGCGTAGAGCTTGAGCATTGATTGGTTGCCGACCACTTTGACATTGAGCTCGAGATCCGACGTCAGACCTCGAGGACGCGCTATGTGTTATGCGTATGTGGTGTGCTTGCGTTTGCCCAGGTGTATGTCGATGTGCGCTCGTTGCTTGCCGCATTTGCTTTCTTCTATAGCTCACTCCAGTCGAAATGTTTCACGTCGGATATTTCAAGCTACTTTTAACGGTGCGTGCGACTTGATTTCTCGTCCGATGCGCATGTGTGTGTGTGCTTGTTGTGGAGGTGTTGTTGTCGAAGTTTGCTTTTTGACCCTGCTGCTCGTCTGTACTTGCGTGTGTGCTTCTGATTTTGAAGTGATAGTGTGTGCATAGAGTTATACGTAGACGATACATAGGTGACACGTGGACAGCGGCTCACGGCGCAATCGTGCTGCTGCTGAAGATCAGTGCACTTGGCGAGTGGAGTCCACGTGCGCGTGATGCGACTTCCTTTACGCGTATGCTTTTCTCATGTACACATAGTGCGTCCTGTACATTTTACCGTCGATTCTTGGGCGATCACTGGATGTTTCGTGAACGATACCTAATCAATCACCGAATAACCTATTTGCGATCAGTAGGATGCACGATGCTGCAGCGGACACGCGATCTTTCAAACTGCGAGTGCAAGCTGTTGTTCTGCATTTGCGATACGTTTCCTACTACTAATGCGAGGTTGCGACATGTAGCTATTTAAATACAATTGTGCATTTCAGGCAAGTTTTCTGCTTCATTGTTCTTGAATTATCTTTTCGTGGATGTATTGTTGTAGTGTATTAGTGATGCATATTGTTTATTCATTTGGTGTTAGAGTCTTGTACGTGTGTAGTATATATACTACAACGAGTCAGTTTGTGCGATGTTACCAATAAAGAGTCTTTTGGAGCACCAAACGGCTGTTCTTGCCTTTGTCGCAATGTCTTCTCGGCAAGATACATTAGAAATGTAATTATAAGAAGCACGAGAGTGAAACGCATGAGTGACAAAGCGAGTGAAAGAGTTTGCTCGTGTAATGTGCGTCAGCGAGTGAGTGTGTTGTTGTTTTAATGAGCGAGTGAGTATGTAAATGTCAAACGAAATTCATAGAGCTAAGCTACAATGCCGATGTTCTCGGCTCACTCATTTGCACGTATTAAGTTAAAGGGGTGCATCCAAAATATAGTTAGTCGAACAACCATGTATTGTCCATCATTTTGCCTACGATGCGTGGACAATATGTAGCCACATCCAACTCGTCAAAAAATATCACGCCCTCGTTTTGACCATGTCTTTTACTTTAAAATTCCGTAGACAATACGTGGACTGGAGCAAGTGTCCAGGTAATCATTGTCATATGTGGTGTGAACCACCCTTGATGTATAAATTTCACTAAATGTGGTGTGGAGCACATCATATATGATCTGGCGTACCCAAAATAGGAATATAGTTCAGGGTGAAATAATGCACAATATGTAACCTAAATGGAACACCTTCATAGATTATGTGAACATTTTTGCAACGTGATCAAATGTGGACAATAGTAGTGTGTCCCACCTTAGAACCGTCGAAGTTCTTTTTAAATGATGAACACACCTTATTAAATACAACTAATTATCACATAAACGTTTGTTTGGCCCAAACTTGGATCATAAACGAGGTGAATATTGCTTATTCGAGATATATATGATCGTACGAAGGTCGTGTAAGCATATATTGTTCGTACTTATAGGTGTGCTTCTACATGTACTGAACGCATGAGGTTGGGTATTGCCAAAAAGTATTTTGTGTAACCTAATGAATCTATGAACCCATTCACCCACGCAATTAATTATATGGTTATTTGTGTTTACAAATTATAGTTACGACTCCTAGATATTGCTTGCGAAATGCTAGGACTTACAGTTTGCTCGTGTCCAGTGCTACATATATATACATTTGTGCATAAAATCACAATACTAACGCTTCTGCTAAATTTGTTAACATTTAAAGTGCCATTTAGCTCTATTTTTTCAGTAAAACAAGATACCAGGAAATAAATGTGGTTGAAGTACTTGCCATGCAGCACATTATCCTTATATGTTTTTTGCGGTTTTGTGACTACTATGAAGTTGAAGCTATGCGAAACACGTTTATTGTTAGACTTGATATTGTGATTACATTGTATTAATTACTACTTTACATACTTAAATATAGAACATGATTAAGTACGAAAATCATTCGGTAGAGATGTCATTCACACGTGATTGACGACTCCTGTGATTTCTGCACTCAAACTTTCATTTACATATCATTATGCTTACAATACGCAATTTTGTGTGCTTGTATGTGCGCACATGTTATACTACCGCTGTTCCATTTGTAAATGGACATTCAGTCAATTACTGCTTTGTTGTCAACTCAGCCAATACAATTAGTGGTTGACATTCAACGAGCAACTATGGGCTAATATAGTACAAATGCACCAATTTCATTAGCAGATGTAAACTGCGTGGACTTTGGTCCATAATTATATAGTACAGCGTAGTTTGTTTCAGAATAGAAAAGTAGTTGCATCAGGTTAATTCTTGTAAGGTTTGTCAGTTTGCCAATACGAGAAAGAAAGAGTTGCAATAACCCATTGAGTATTTCCATGTACAACTGGACCGGCTGTTGGCTGAAATTTTGATAAAGTACCTACTAAATATAATATACACATGAAGTATATAATCGTACATTTAAAATTTAACCCACCCAATGCGAATGAGGAATCCACACAGCCATCTACTTTTAACCAAGTTTTTGCAACCCCACCCCGCGCTCCAAAATCGTTATGGTATACTTTTATACTCTTAAACATCATACAGATACATATTGGTATTTTTGTGATACATAAATCAATTGAATTGTTTTACACATCAATATTAGTTCAGGTTTACACCTTCGTTTTGTGCTATCTGATGTTTGTATGGCGTAAATATATGATTGCTTCCACCAGTGCATAACACTCAGTAGTTGTAATACACCAATATTGTCAATGACACTGTCTATCAAACAATGACAGGCGCAATGAGGTAGTAACTCAATCGCCATGACTCTTTCCTCAGTTATGCCTGACAAGTTGGTTTATTGAAATTCGTATATGATTAAGTGTGCTTCATATCTATATCACGAATAGTCACATCGCCAATTTATGGATCCCAAAAGTATTTATACGTGGAATTTTTTGGTAGCAATTGTCGTGCTCATATCTTCATTTGATAGTATTGTACAGTACGCCCTGCTCGAGTTACATACGTGTTGATTCACGATTTTGCTCACTTTTCGTTTGCGTATGAATTGTTATTCGCATTCTCTTTATTAACGGCGGATCACAGTATAATAAATTCTAAGAGAAAAAGATAAACATTTTTCAAAAATGGATAATAACTACTTCTGTTTCATAACATGTCGTCACATAAACTTTGGATGGAGATCGAAACTTGAGATTAGCATGAGCTTAAACATAACTGCGCTTGCTAGATAATCTTTGTGCTTGTCAGTAACGCGCTATCTTTTGTTTTGCGCATTATAATAAATTATCACACATTTTTATCAGCAGTATTTGTTTCAACCTGCAGTATTGCCTGCAGTGAGACCAATTATACCAAAGAGAAAAATTAAGACATTACGATTCAGCTACCAATTTGGTTTTTTTTACTGTGTAGGTCGGCAGGTTTTAATCTTGAAATAATGATAAAACGCTTGTGTTAACATGACCATTTTCGCGATAGAAGTATCTATGGCGAAAGACACGATTAGGCTTTTTGTTAATCACACGAGCAAACGTTTCACAAGTGGTAAAAATGAGCGCATATAACTAGACACAATTTTGATGTTGGACACTATGTTTGTTAATGTCTACTGATGAGAAATTATGAGACAGTAATAGTAGTTACTTGATCAATACTGTATCGCATTATTAATGGGTTTTGCGAAGCCGAGATAGTTGCGCTAAAGTAATGGTCAAAATAAAATACAATATGATATAGTATAATCATTTTGTATTATTGCATGTTGTTAAGATGCGCAAACCAATTAGTTTATCTCAAATCTGTAAATTTCTATTTTCGTCGCTAAACAAATCGGGTCTTACCATACATTGTACGCGAAACGTGCTTGCAATGTGTCTCAACGTATATATAGCACTATATCGTATGTGAAAATGGTGACCTCCAGTCAAAAGAATATTGGAATAATTAGAAACTGTTTTTAGTTCAAGTAAATTGTAGTACAGATTTGAGAAACAGTTAGGAATTCATCGCCAACAAACTCTGAAAAGAAAGTGGAGGTCGCCATTTTCATGGGAACTACAGTGGTAGGCTATAAATACAACACATATTATATAGACAATAACCACGTACTATATAGAACGATACAGTAAAGCATTGCAAAAGCACAACTTTCTAAAATAACAGAGAAATGCCGGCAAACTTAAAATTCGATAACGCTTGTACACAGGGCAATCAATATAACATCATGATGCCCTGGTACTTATGGCGGTGCTGATGCAGAGATGCGCATAATTTGACGCAATGACAGCTGACGCATCGGAACTATACGCGTACTAGTATCATAGGCGCAAGCGCGTGTGTAACGGTGTGTGCTTGCGCTAGCTCGTGACTTTCACCAATTGCACGATGATTTCTCATCGCCGTCGTCAACAGATGTGTTTGCGATCGACACTACGCTTCTGGTCATGCACGACCCGCGTGTGGACGCGTACAATACACTCGACCAGAAAGCGCAAATCTTGGCGCTGCTATATGGAAAACAGGCGTCGTTTCGTCCCTGCTAAGTCACTGCGCCACGAGGTGAAGAGGTTGTGCAATGCGTGTTTCTACATAAGTTGGCGCGGCTCCAATGCGACCGTTACAGTCTTCTTGACGCCGGCACGACTTTCGGACTGGTGAATGGTATGCTCGTCGACTTGAGCAAGCACCGAATGCCACACAAAAAGCGCTTCTGTATGCAAATGCAGCTATCGTGCAGTAGCGGTACCGTCGTCGTGTGATGTGATAAGTACTTGAAATGATCTGACTTGACGTTCGATGGAAACGAGAGCAATGTCGCGAAAACTACTGATGACCTCTCGACGCTAGATTAATCTATCAGATGCGTAAAAGTTACAGCGACGCGCACACTTCACTCATTTGCACCAAACTGGTGATTCATTCACATTGGATATGTCGTTGTGCTTGAGACTTTTAATATTTTCATCCAATGCTGACTGCTATTCGGTAGCGTCAGCACAAGCCAATAACATTACGGTGACCGCACCTTTAATGGGGTAAACTGACTTGACCCATTACATAGACTTATTATTATAGTAAGTCGCACAAGATAATTATATATTAACAATTAGTTAGAACGTAAATTAGTTGTCATGATATTAGTTATCAATTAGATAATGGAGACTACATCATTTAGCGGAGGAAGCTCGCGGAGTGAGTTCCACGTAGGGTTCTAGAGAGATGCTGACGTGTGGGCATCTCCCTTGCATATGTCACTAGCTAGTCAGAGTGATAGCTAGTTTGAGTGGTTGCTGGCAATCTGCCAGCAACAGCACATGCAAGTAAATAAACAGTTTAAGAATCACCACGCTCAACACAAGCCTTTGTTGTTGAGCCGCTTACGCTATTGAGGAAACTATTCAGTTCCACTCTTCACGTTCTTACTTCTACGTGAAGTAAGACGTTTGCTCGCGCAAGGTGCTGTGTAACGTCCCATTTCAGCACCTGCGTGGCGCTGCTCGCTTACCTCCGGTCTTCTTCATCTTCACGTCACCCACTGGCTCAGTGTGCTTTATGCATCTCGTTAACCAGCACGGCGTAGCAATTCAAGGCTACCGAGCAATACAAAGAAGTTGCGCAGTCCCAGGTATATTTGCTCTTTAATGAGGCAGAGACATTAACTAAGTGACTGAAGTTGCAGTAGCAAATCATCGGAAACTTCGACAATGATGCCATTGCGCTCGACTGCAATGTCGATGAAAAGTAGATTCTAGAACACGACATTGTGCTAAGTTGCCCGCTCGCAAATGGAAAGTTGCAGTTCGCTTGAGATTATATGAGCTACTTTGGCCATATCTCACAAAAACACCGGCTTGGCCTTCCAATCAAGCTTCAATTGTTTTCTCATGCGAAATTTGCACATGATAACCGCCATTTAACAAGCGAATGTCGTTTGGCTTTCAATGAGGCAGCATTAAGTCGTACTTGTGCCATACCAATTCCTCATTTGGCAACGATGCCGTACTAACGGCGCATGAACAGCAGCGCTATACAGTAAACTTGTGACGAGCTAGCGATTATGGACTGCGCCATCTCGACCACGATCGGTTCTCCCGCTTAATACGACATTTCTGCTCTAAATTGCATGGAAAACTTAGCATTTACACTTCGCCCTCTTCGACATTAAATTTAAAGATCGCGCCGCTAAAGTACTCCAAGACGTTGTAGATATCAAGGAACGCCAAAAGATCGTGTGGTGTCACGGCAACTAGGTTCATGACTCATGCTTTCAGCGCTGTAACCTCTGTCTTAGGGTCCTTTTGCAAAAGAGGTACGTGGCTTTAATGTAAAATGGCTCGACCAGAATAGTGATCATGCCTGTGTGACCACCAAGCGTCATCGATTGCATGTGAACGACTTGGTCGATTCACTCATAGAGACGATATTGGTGAGCACGAGCTGCTATTCTATGCAAATAGCATTTGCGTGACATTGCTGTGATGCAGGTGCTCAATTTACACTGCTAATTCGTTGCGTAGAGATGTCGTATTGTCGCTGACTTTTTCATAGTCAAGCGCAGTTGATGTACCAATAGTGGTGGGGCCAAACTGCGTCGCGAATCACTTCACTTGATGCAGTGGATGGATTTCGAAGGCCATACACACTCGGCTTGTATGTATCACGACTTACGAATACTACTCGCCGCGCAATGACAAAAAACGACAATCTGGGCTTCATTTCGTGCGCACGTCGCCATCGCAAACCGCCGTCAAGCCAACAAACCTTTTTTAGCTGGCGTGATGAGACGCTTCATTAATCCCCAGGATTAATGGACTTGGTGGATCGTACCAATAACTGACCCGTTATTCTGGACAAGGCTAGCGGACCCATTTGATGTCGCAAAGAGCTGTGCGACAGACGTAACGTACTTCAAAATTGGTTGCCCCTACTGGACCCACGCCGATGACCTTTTCAAGTTGGATGCTCATGTGGCTCAGGGTGCCGCAGTCTTCGACCTATTTATCACGTTTGGCTCCCAGTTCACTCTCGCCTATCTTAAAGTCTGCAACATATAAGACCATGAGAAATCTTGCACTGTCCTCGTTTGAACGTGCTGTCGTTTCGGCGTTTCCGGAGTTGCAACAGCAGCGCCTCCTTGCTGTTGATGCATTCTGCTGCGAAGTGGTCACGAACTTGACAATTGTATCATTGATTTCACTCAAATTTAGAACTCTTCTTTGGAGTTGAAGCTACTTTGTTTTGTCAATCATTATCTCCTATCTCATACTGGATCGAACCACCTGCTGTTCGCGACACAAGTACTCGGCTTGCGAACTGGTGAAAATGCTGTTATAGTTTTGCTTCTAAAGCCGCGACGTAGACGTTTCAGGATGGTCCGAGACATGAACTCATCTCGTTTTCTGCTCGCCGTCATTCACAATGACGGTGTCCCTCAACAAAGATTGTAACACACCTGTCAATGACACGTGTGATCGAACACCAAATCACCATCGTCCAAAGGGGGCGTTAAATATTCGCATTGACTTCACCGACAATCCCACAGCACTATAGCTCATTTATCTTGAGTTACTGATTGCAAGTCCTACTGGTGGCTCAGCATGTACACCGTTGCTCCACGCTAGCAGTCACATGCCGTCATAGTGATCGAGCAACGCCATCATTTTGCATACCAACAAGTCGTAGAATGGCGCGACGTGCCGAACACTTGCGTCACGCTCGACTTTTACGTCCTTATCGTCAGACGTGGGTATCCATACAGCATTCCAAGGTCGTTTCACCTCAACGTACGTCTTCACTTGCGACAACCACACAGGAACCGCCTTGACAGTACAGAACTTCTGCGTGATCGAAAACAAATTGTTGAAGCACATAGCCATTAAGATATTATCACTCTCAGCATTCAGCTGTGTATTCATATTTGATTTCAATGCGCGTCTTATAACATCGGACAGTATTCACATTCTTTTCTGTTTAGTACATGAATATCGTATGTATAAATTTAGTGCACATAGGAAGTAGCACACATATGAGCTTAATGAACCATCGATAGGGTATGCATTCGTTAATTCACATGGTATGCAGGTTCTATACGCGTTGGACACAATAGCGATCCAAGTGGTTAGTCGCCACTTGCGATAGGATGCTGTCGCAAGAGCCACCGGGTGTTCTCAACCCACGGAGACAGTTTAATATGAATATTTGTATCGATTGGATATATCTAGAAACGGAAGTGTGTACCTAATATGTGCTGCAATGGGGTGTTGATCCTGGACGAGCAAAGGTACATGAGGAAGCAACGCAGTCCCACAGCTCTCAGTCTGCAATTTGCCATCTAGGGACAAGTGGACTGCCATTGTGAGCATTTTCTCTGAAACAAATGGATCGCACACAATGCAAGCGATACAGTTTTGCAGTCCATATTGTTACTAGTAACTCTCGGTGTTATATGCATGAAATTTAATAGACTTGGGTTTTGACAATTTGTTGTCAATTGCACTGTCTAACACTTGCATAAGCGCGTCTCCTGTGACATCGACCACTCTATTGTCAGTTTAATGACAAGTGAGACTATGTCAGTTTATCAATTTTGTATTTACATATCTACTTTAGAAAGGTGGTCACGCAACGTAGCAAAATATATTTGACTTGGACATTAGTGTTTGTGACGTACTTGAAAGACATACACAATTTCGTATGGTATTCAATCAATGATTCATTTCGCATTACATACAAGGCGCGAGTGTGTATATCAACAAAGGGAGTTTATTCAAATGAATGTAATGTACGGTTAATACGACTCATGTAGATTAGACCTTCGCATGCAAAACTCGAGACAGCTAGACTAGGAACTCATACGTGCAGTAAACCGGTTTAGTATGAAAAATCACGCGTTATCTTCGAATTTCTCATTTCACCTCGCCAGTGACAAACGAACTACGCTAAATAGTTGATTTCGGGCTAATACAACGAAGTCTCGTACGAGTTTCGTGTCTGTATATAACTTAAACTTAAAGATACGCTGAGAGACCGATGCATCATTAGTAATTGCACTATCGTCGCCATGTACCTCTGTGTATTGAATGAAGTCAAATAGGACGCATGAAATTCATTTCAGCGTGGAGTGGTTCAACATTTCGCAACATACGGTGTCACAAATTACGTAAAGAGCAAGAATAGCTTCAAAGGATTTGAACAGCAACTATGCCAAACGTTGCAATTATAAAGTCGTACGGATAACTAATCTGTTGCTGAACTCGACAGAAGATTATTCGTCTCAACATCGTTGGAACCGTGGAACTTGCAATAGTTTGTACAATGTAATTTGGTTTAGCGCCTCGAATGAAAACGAGTTTGATTAATTGGATCCTGTGATACTGTATAGACGAGGTTATCGTTGAAATATGCGCTGTCGATGGTGATTTTGATTTTCAATCTCGCGGTAAACGCCGACATAGTTTAACTTCCGTTTTAAACCGCATCACCTCTTCGATTCCAATAATGCGCTTAGAATTGACATGTACGTTGCTCAAATGTCACTTCATAATTACTCGAAATGTATGCATTTTTGCATCGAATTCAAGAGATCCTAGTACGTATTGTCTAAGCATTTAGATAGTTGTATGCGCTCTTCTGCAACAGCAGATCATGCATGCGCTCTGTACGAACAAATAACTTCTGGCGAGATGTATATATGTTTTAGATTTTGTGCGCTTCACATCTGCTGCTATCCTTGCTTTTTGCAAGCGTCGCTTCGTTTTGATCACTTATTGCTTAAACGTGGATATTTATGTGTGAGTGCTACAACAAGTGTCGTATCTCTTGTCGCGATACACATATCAAGCCATACATTGTATTTTTCAGAATCCACTAAATTCGGCAAACTTCTTAAATACCACAATAGGCATTCCTATCTTAGAACAGCAACATGAATTCTAACTGTCACGAGGAATACTGTGAATTGTTGTCACAACAATACGCACTT
>JAADXH010001274.1:0-12278 GCA_023337595.1 Globisporangium camurandrum | reverse complement strand
CCAAACCGCTGTCAGCAAGTTATCGAGCGCAAGGGCGCATATATTACGTATTAGATCGCAGTCGGAGCTTCATTAACGCTCTTGTTACCAATTTTACCGCGCCGTCCCATTCTTTTCATACTCTGTCAAAAATGATATTCTGAACGTGTGATGTTTTGGTAGCGGTCCATCAGCTCACATTTTGGGTGCTGATAAAGCTCTGTTTTGCGCATCGTTTGAATGCAACGAAAGTTTTCTAAACTAAGTTTTGGCCATTTTATTCAAAAAATCAAGTGTCCGTATAATTATAAGGCGCACTGTATATCACAGGAAATCTGTGCATGTGAGGCGACAGCACAGAAATACTAAACACCTGTAATATTATTTCTATATTAGTGCTTGACTATGATACGTCGAATTACATATGTTGAGATGTTTTCTGTAGACATATATATACAGTTATAAAGTGGTGATGCTAAAATAAAATTGGATGTTGTATACATTGCTTCGCTTCCACGTAGTTGCACCAGTCATATTACAAAGTAAGTTACCTATGCTTTACAGATGGTGAAATTTATGATATGGGTCTTTTCTCAAGAACCATTGTTTTGATGCTTGAACTAATTATTTGCAATGCCAAACATTGGTATTTAGACACACATGGATGTTAAGGAGCGTGTAATATAGCTGCGTGAAATATTTCTTCACAAGGTTAATGTATTAGTATTAGGACACATACATGGGTGTCTAACGACGCACAAAAAGCGCTGAATGTAGCATTTAACGTACCAGATGGAATGTTGGAGTCTTTTAGTATTATATTTACTTTTATAATCACATATAGCTATCGTCGTATGCGGGTGAGGATATGTATAGCCACTTTATTATAATACAACCATATCTATTATGACAATAACTGTAGAGAATAACCTTGCGTGAAATTGGCAGTCGTCCATTCTCTCGTCCTATTTCAAGTAAGACATTCAAATTGTTGGTAGTTGTAATAGCTGCCAATGAAAATGAAATGTAAAGGTACATTTTTTGCGAAAAAGATATGTAACTTTAAAAACTTCACTGACCCAGGAGATAAACACATTGATTATTTTCGCGTTGTAGTAGCTGTGGCAACTGCACTACTGCTGTGATATGCAGTTACTCTACGTTTGCACCAGCTGTGAATATCTTGTTGTTGGCCTGATGATCGCTGTTTTGTTTCGTTCAAATGGAGCACAAGCATCGGATTCGTTCTTATTTAATAAATTTTTAAAATTAAATGAAACAAAATTTGTACCGGTATGCCATATCGGTGATATACCATTTCGACAGCCATTCGAGTCATTTTGACACGCACTCGACCATCATGAAGGTCGTGGCGCTCGTGAGCGGTGGCAAGGACAGCTGCTACGCGATGATGGAGTGCGTGCGGTACGGCCACGAGATCGCTGTGCTCGCGCACTTGCACCCACCACTGGAGCTCGCGCCCGACGACGCTGAGATCGACTCGTTCATGTACCAGTCCGTCGGCCACAACGTTGTCAGCATGATCGCTGCGAGCATGGAGCTGCCGCTCGTGACCGAGACGATCACTGGGACAGCGGTAACACAAGCGATCGACTACCACACTGCAATCGACGGTGACGAAGTTGAGGATCTCTACCGTTTGTTGGCAAACGTCGTGGTGCGTTTGTTTGTCGTGTACTCGACTGACAGCTGCAAGGATGAATGGCTACGCTGTTCTCACGACTCACTGCTTGGTACTGCTACTACAACAACAGCGCCAGTACCCAGACGTGACAGCCGTGTGCTCTGGTGCGATCTTCTCGTCGTACCAACGCAATCGCGTCGAGAACGTGTACGTTTTGCTCTTGTCTATTGCGAGTTGATCAACAACCAGCGCTGCCTGACGCTCTGTATAACAATCTCTACTACGCAGCTGTTTGCGTCTGGGTCTGACGTCGCTTGGGTACTTGTGGCGCCGTGACCAAGAGGAACTGCTGAGTGATATGATCGACGCACGCGTCGATGCAATTCTCGTCAAAGTCGCATCGATCGGCTTGACGCCGTCGAAGCATCTGGGCAAATCGATTGCGTCGCTCCAGACAAACTTCCTAGCACTCGTACGTCCGTCCTCATGTGCTAAGCGCAGAGCAGAGCTGCTGCTTTGTCCCGGTAAAACTAAACTACTGGCTCGATGGAATAGAAAGCCAAGTACCAACTGAACGTCTGTGGCGAAGGCGGTGAGTACGAGACACTGACGCTCGACTGTCCACTGTTCAAACAACGCATCGTTCTGTACGTCTCTCTCTCTCTCTCTCTCTCTCTCTCTCTCTTTTACTCACACGCTCTCTCTCTCTCTCTCTCTGTAGCGACTCGACGCGCGTCGTGATGCACTCGGATGACTGCTTTGCACCAGTTGCATTCCTCGTGATCGACGCGTGTCACTTGGAGCCGAAAGCGCTTTGCGATAGCCAACCGCTGGCTCTTTATCAGTCACCGCTTTCTTCTGCACAGCTGCCGACGCCACACGACGCAAGTGACGCTACGGCAATCACTCAACAGCAACAGCAGCAGCTGCCGTTTGTCGCTCGCTCGCGCTTTGTTCCGTCGTCCTGTCAGTTTCGCAACTTGTTTCACCTCAGTGGCGTCCAGAGCAGCAAGAGCGCGCTGTTGTCCCTCGACAACGAAGTCCTTGACGTCTTTGCTCAAGTCCAAGGTCCGTCGGCTCTCTCTCTCTCTCTCATTCTCTCTCATTCATTCTCTCTCTCATTCTCTCTCTCTCTCTCTCTTTCTAGCAACACTCGACTCTTTACACGTGACACTCGACGACGTCTGTTTTGTCCATTTGTACGTCCAAGACATGCAGACGTTCCATGCGATCAACGCACTCTACAGTCGCGTCTTCCCACTTCGCCTGCCGCCGTCGCGCAGTTGCGTTGAAGTTGCTTCGTTATCGACGCGTCTCGTACTCGACTGCGTTGGTATTCGAGGCAGCGGCGCCAGCAAACGCGTCAGTGGCACTCGCACGACGCGCGACGTGCTCCACGTCACGAGCCGCTCGGCGTGGGCGCCCAACTGCATTGGGCCGTACAGTCAAGCGAACGTTCTCCATCGGTCGCTGATCCTCTTGGCCGGTCAAATCGCGCTCTTCCCACCGACGATGGCACTTACAAGTTCAAACGACCGCGATTCCCAGCTCCAACAGAGTCTACGAAACGCTGCGCGTGTGTTGGAAGCACTGGACGCAAACTTGCACCACGTGTGCCTTGCAGTCGTGTATTCTACTGATAAGAATAGCGCAGCGCTGGAGGCACTTGCGGAGCGCTGTCGCTCGTTGCTCCAAACAAATGCGGGCTTGAAAGATCCGTACGAGGACGTCGAGGGTAGCGACGAGAGCGACGAGGACGTTGACAAAAAAGATGCAGAGCGTGTCGCGTTCGTGACACATGCGCCGCTGTTACTCGTCCACGTGACGCACTTGCCACGCGATGCGTTGGTGGAAGTCGAGCTCCAAGCACTGACGCATCGTGTGATGACGCACTTGGCGCTATTCAGCCGCTCGAACGTCTCGGTAGTCGATACGAACTGGACGATTCGAAGCGATTACAGCATCGTCCGACACGCAATGTGTCTCGTCGTCTGCACGGCAGCGCCTGTGACGGAGGCAATGGACCAACTGGATGCTACTGCAGTGCTCCAGGCCGTGCAGGGTCTCCTCCAGAGCATCACACGTGCGTTGGAGCAAGCGCAGCTGCCGATCGATCGTGCAGTGCACTTTCGCGTTTTCTATTGCGTCGCTGCGATTGCGAGTGAGGAAGCGATTGTGACTGCGATGCGCACAGCGTTAGCAGCGATGTATATGGAAGAAGACGATAGGACAGTGCTGTTGCCAGCGATGACGTTCGTGCCGACGCTAGCGCTGCAGCAAAACGCAGCAATTGCAATCCAAGTGACCGCACAGGACCTCGAGAAGCTTGAGACCGAATTGTGGCTCCGGAAACAGATTTGATAGCGTGGAAGAGAGAGAGAGAGAAAGAGAGAGAGAGAGAAGCGCGTGTTTCACTCCTGCCTCCGTACTGCGTTTGTTCCTCTTTTGCTCAGTGACGTCGTTTGTAGCGGTCGCTCGTGCTGCTGCTGCTGTGGCTCTCATCGCGATCGCGGCGCTTTCGCGAGTCGCTGTCGCGCCGGTCGCTGTTGCTGTCGCGTCGGTCACTACTGCGTCGGTCGTGATCCTTTCGGTCCTTCGACTCCCGATTGTGCGCGTTGCTACTGCTGCCATTGCTATTGCGCCGGTCGGAACTGCGATCGCGGTCACTGCGACGGTCGCTCCGGTCGTCTTTGCTACTGCGTCGATCGTCTTTGTCGTTGCGACTGCTGCTGCTGCTCTTGTGATCGTCTTTGCTGCTGCTCGTGCGCGTGCGACTGCGGCTCCGATCTTTCCGATCGTCTTTCCGGTCGCTATCTCTGCGGTTGCTGTCCTTTCGATCGTAGTCCTTGTAGTCCTTGCGGTCCTTGTAGTCGTTGTCTTTGCGATTGTCCTTGTAGTCGCTGTCTCGACGGTCGCTAGGCTTTGCGCTTCGAGACGACGACGCGCGATCATCTTTCCGATCGTCCTTGCGGTCGCTGTGCTTCGTGCTGCTGCTGCTGTCGCGTCGACTCCGTGAACGCGAGCGCGATCGATCGCGCGCGTCTTTACTGCCACTCGAGCGACTATCACTTCCACGACGGTCGTCGCCTCTTCCTTCCCGATCACGATCTCCACGTCCATCCCGATCGCGATCGCGACCAAAATCGTCCATCCAGCCATCACGATCGCGACTGTTGGGTGGCCCATGTCCGCCACGACCACCGCCACCGCCCCAGTGACCATTGCCTGGTGGTCCATGCCCTCCGCCACGCCCTGGACCTCCGTTCCAGTGCGGCGGTGGCCCATTCCCATGCAACGGCGGTGGCCCACCACCCATGCCAGGGTGCCACCCACGTGGCGGTGGACCCATGAACCCTCCATGCGGTGGTGGACCACCCATGGGGCCACCCATGGGGCCACCCATGGGGCCACCCATGGGGCCACCCATTGGACCGCCAGGGCCGCCCATCGGGCCATTTGGACCATTCATCGGACCGCCAGGACCGCCCATCGGCATCCCATGTGGTGGCCCCATCATCCCCATTGGACCATTACCCATGGGGCCATGGGGGCCACTCTGTGGGCCATGGCGCTGCATCGTCGCTGCTGCAGTCGCAACTGCGTGTCGCGCCGCCTGTTCGCGTTGTTTTTCAAGTGCTGCATCGCGTCGTAATTGCAATTGGCGACTCGCATACTCCTACATAGTGAACGCCAGTCAATGTCGTATTATTCGGTAGGGTGTGTACATAAAACGTACTTTCCACGACGTCTCGTCGAATCCGTAATTGAAATAATCCGAAATGTCGACACCAGGTTTCCGCCATTGTTTGTCGTCCAGCAACTCCAAATCGACGTCAAATGCTGTGCGACGACCACTGGATGGCACGACGTCGTCCAAATGGCTGGTGGATGGATGTTGCTGTTGTTGTTGTGATTGAGATTGTGGCTGCATCGTGGGGGAGAGCAGTTGGTTGTTGCTATTCGTGCGGATGTAGCGATTCGTTGCGGCTGTTTTCAATAGAAGCAATAGTGACAAAAGTGAGGGAACAGGCTGTGAAGAGCCCATAGACAAGTGAACGCACTGTTCCCAGTGAACCGCAGCATCGGTTTATTGCTGCCTTTCGCGTCGCTGCTGCTGGTGTTGTTGAGGACGATTGCAATCTCCTCTTCGTCGTCGTCGTCGTCGTCGTCGTCGTTCTCATTTTTATCTTTGTTCTCTTTGTTCGTGGAGTCGTCCATTGCTGTTTTGATTGCTTTGGTGGAAGCAGCAGCGTCAGTAGCGACGGTCGCTGGCGTCAGCGGTTTGTTCTCGTTTGCTGCTGGTGCATTCAGTTGGATCGTGACGCCGCCGTACAGCTCTTCGTCGTCGTCGTCATCATCGTTTGCGTTGCTGTTGCTGCTGACAGTTGCGTGTGCGCTGTTAGACAGCTGCTCGCTCTCGCGCTTGACAGCAGCAGGAGCGTCCGTGTTGTTCCAGCTTGCTGCAGTTGCGGCTTCTGCAGCGTCGCGAATGCTCTCTCGCGCGGTCACGAGCACATCTTCCCCAAACTCTTCGTCCTGTTGTTGCGAGGATACGCGTCGTCAGTGTAGACCCAATGAAGAGCAAGAATGCACACATACACAGCTGAGAACGTGTGCAAGCAGACACACTCGGTTGCGTCACACGCATGCACACGCATGCACACGCACGCACATGCACACGCACGCACATGCACGCACATGCACGCACACGCACCTCCATGCTTGATGCTGCGTCCCTCGTTATCGCACTTTCTCGTTGCGCAACTGATCGGTCCAATTTGCCTACCAAAATGCATGCTATGCATTATCGTAGGATACTTGTCCCTTACAAAATCCAGGTCATTTGCAGGCATACAATTCCAAGTGCAAATGTGAAATTGCCTCGCGTCCAATAGTTTCTCGTTGCGTTCGGCTTGTGCGTTTTGGCTGGAGCTGCTTGCGGGGAAAACCAGTTCTTGTCTCGTTCAGATCTGCAGGTAAGCGTGTGCTCATGAGATGCTCGCTTCTGGATGCTGAAGTCAACGCGCGCGTGTGCCTATGTGCTGCACGCGTGCGAACGCGCCGTACGAGTGCGCGAGTGGATGTAGCAGCAACCGACCAAACAACGCGCCGATCGACCAACTGCAGCAAGAATGTGGCGTGACAACACTCGATGCTGACACGCAACAAAACCACAGCAGATGCGCGTCAGTGGCGTCCTGCCACGAGCGCAATGCATCACACAGCACCGCGTCGCTGCTCCACCAGCAGCACGCGCGCCACTGCGCTGTACACACACTGGATGCTCTGCAGCGACCACATTCCACTACCTGCAGTGCAACAAAGTGCAGCATGCATCTCTTGTCCAGCAGCTTCCGACACGCAACAGCGACTGCTGCATCCACTCGCTTCCATCTACCACTGTCTTTTCTCCTCTTCCTTCTCCGTCGCTCACCCTTCCTCTCTCTTCCTCTCTCTCTTATCAGCAGAAACTTTATCAGCCATGCCGCACTCGTTTGGTTACCGCGCGCGTACGCGCGACATGTTTGCGCGTCCGTTCCGTCAGGCCGGTATGATCAAGCTGTCGACGTACTTGCGGACGTTCAAGGTCGGCGACTACGTCGACATCAAAGCGAACGGTGCGATCCACAAGGGCATGCCGCACAAGTTTTACCACGGCCGCACCGGTCGCGTGTACAACGTCACGAAGCGCGCAGTCGGCGTGCGTGTGAACAAGATCGTGGGCAACCGGATCATCCACAAGCACATCAACGTCCGCATTGAGCACGTGCACCAGTCCAAGTGCCGTCAGAGCTTCCTCACGCGCGTCAAGGAGAACGAGCTGAAGAAGAAGGAGGCGCGTGCGACTGGCGTGCGTGCGCAGATCAAGCGCCAGCCACTTGCGCCGAAGGCCGCGTACACGCTCAAGACGCACGGCACGAGCCCGATTACGATGGCGCCGCAGCCGTTCGTTGACCTCATGTAAGCGTCGTCATCATGAGGGATGAAGGGTCGTAAGTCTGACTGCGCATGCAGGGTGAACAGACGAGCGAACGAGAGAGCAGAACTGCTTGTGTGTGGCATGCTCGGTAGCAATAGCGAGTGGCCCATGGAGCAGAAAGAGAAATGAACGAGTCGCATCACGTTGTTGTTGCTGTTTGTTGTATGCTGAATTCTGTTGCGATCGCATGTCACTTCATGTTGATACATTTAGGCAAAAGGCTGTGTGAATCATGCGCAAGAGAGAGAGTAAACGCATAGCATTGGAAGAGAGAGAGAGAGAGAAGGTATGGCACAGTAGCGATAGAAGCAACTAGCATCCTGTGTGTTGTCATTGGTGAACACAGTGCGCAGAAGCTCGACGCGAGGAAGCACTTGCAGCTCTGCGAGCACGTCCATCATGATCGACTAGTATATTTATAGAAAACAAGATAATATCCTTGTTTTCTATTAACTGTTTTCGTACTTAGTACGATTGATACTATAAATGTGTGAACATTGAAAAGGCATTGATCACTTTACGACCCGCCGCATTCAGTGTCACTTGATCCATTGTGCTTGACGTCCGCATCCTCACCAGCGCGCACACGCGCCTACACATCTACAATGGACGAAGCCACGATGGAGCAATACGCCGATGTACGTCGCTCGCTCTGGATGCTGTGCTCATTCTTCCACACTCATATGCTGCTGCTGCTGCTGCAGTGTGATCCAAACACTCACATGCACGTTGTTGCGCACTCACTAGTGGCTCGACAACCTCGAACGCACGGACCCTGTTGGCTACAGACAGCTGATCGCGACGATGGAAGCACAGATCGCAAGCGGCGCTGCAGGTGGCAGTGCTGCTGCAGCGCAATCACCATCATCGTCGTCGTCGTCAGAGCAGCCACACGACGCAGACGCTGTACTGTGGAACATGCTCCGCAGCGCCACGAACAGCACGCCGGCATCAACCGACAGCAGCAATACTCACAAGCTGAACGGCGCACAAGCGTCGCCGCCACTGCGCTTCCCAGGCAACAAGCAAATGGCCCCAAGTGGCCTCGCACCATCTTACGAAGGCGTGCGTGTGCACCGCCTGTCTGCAGTTCTATGCATTCGGGATGACATTCACTCTTACATACACGACCTGTTGTAGATCCACATTGACGTTACGCCTGGTTTTGTGATCAAGACGCGCAATTGCACTACAAACGACAAAGTACGGTTGGGTTTATTCGAAGTGTGACTTTATGGAATAAACCTGACCAAAATGTCTCGTCCACCAGGTGTTTGTGAACGTCTGTTATTCCGACAGCATCCAGCGCTTCTCGGAGCAAAAGAAACTCGACGACGACGGCAACGAACAGGACGTACGCTCTCTCTGGCTCTCTCTGGCTCTCTCAAACTCTCTTTGTGGGTCGAACTGACCTGTCCACTTTCAAATATACAGGGCCTGCATGTCCCATTGAGTCTCGGAGCACCGCACAACGTGACCGACAAACGCGGCAATGGCGCAATTGCGTACGACGTCGCAGTCAACACGCAGGTCGTGAGTGATTGTCAAACAGACGCAAGTGGCGCATTTCGGCACTTTGTGTGCAATTTAGCAATCGAGTACATTGACCAAAAGGTGCGGAAGTGGGTCATTCATGCCTTCGATCATTTGGGTTATTGATTTTTTGGGTCATGTGGGTCAATGGGTCAATGGGTTATTGAGTCATTTGGGTCATTCATGCACTAATGGCCCACTTGTTGTCAATCGAATAGTACAAAGTCGCGTTGGATGCGCGGTACAAACTCCCACGACTGTCGTATTGTGGGCCATTGCCACCGCCACGACACTTGATTCGAAAGACCCACGCGCCACCGACGATCCAAGAAATTGCTTCAATAAAACAACAATCGACTGGTACAATCCAAAAAGAGCCAGTTGCAGCAGTCGCTGCTTACAAAGTGTATGAAGTCGATACTGCGACCGACACGCGCGTCGCTTGTTTACGTAATCCAACTGCAGCTTCTGGATCCGCACTGTCGCCAGCAGTATTAAACGCTGCGTGCGATGCACTGGACGTGGTTGTGACGTTTAGTGATGACGCAATCACAACTGCAGACGATGTGACACTCGAACTGCGTGCGGAATTGTTGCGTGTCGACGCACGCGGGTATCACGAACTGCGTACGTTGCATTTTTTTTTCTTTCTCTCTCTTTCTCTGACACTCTCTCTCTCTCTCTCTCTTGTATCATGTAGTGATCTGGTTGCCGTATCCAGTTCTTGTTGCTTCTGCAATTGTCACACTCGATCGATCGCGCGTGACCAACACGCTGACTCTTCACTTTTCGATCGACAAGCGATGGGACATGAACCATCCAGACGCTGGCTCGACGCCCTGGTGCTTGGCGCAAGCACTGACGACAGACGAGGAGGATTCAACCACCAGCAAAACAGCAGCAGCTGTGGACGAGGAGGAGCCTCAAGAGCCAGTTCAACCGCCACAGCCGCAATCGCTTGCTGAACGGTTTCATTTAGAGCGTGTGGGGTATAAAAAAGCCACCGCAACACCAATTACACGACCGACTGACGACGACGATGACGACGACGATGACGAACTGCCAGAAGACAAATTCCATCGCTCCGATATGTTGTCGATGCACATTTTAGAGCAACGACGGCTCGAAAAGAGCCAGAAACGAGTTGAATCCGACTCCAAACGGCGTCAACAGCGTTTGGAGATTGAATCAAAGCAACAACAAGCAGCTGCAGCTGGGAAAACGTGGCACGAGATGTTTCCGCACGAGCCCGAGACGACGTTTGTTGATATGGAACAAATCAGGAATACACAGCAGAAGAAAGAGAACGAGATAGCGACCGAAGACGAATTGCTGGCCACAGACGATGCACGACGGGCTGCTGCTGCGTGGCAAGTGAATCAAAAGACGCTCGATCTGCAATCTGCACTGGCGTTTGAGCTGCTCGAGTAGGTTGGAGAATTGCGATTAAGAGAGAGAGGATGGATATATTGTATTGGATGCTTCAAAGAGCCAGTTTGCAAGTGCGTCTATATATCTATCGCTCCGTGTTTGTGTAGTTGCGTTCGCCAAAGATCGTCGACCCAACGCGAACGAACGTGCTGCCATTTGCAATCTGAGAAAGAGTGACAGAGAGAGAGAGAGAAAGAGGAAAAAGCACAATACGACAGGTCAAATATCCAGTTAGCTATTCTAAATATCCAGACATTCTAAATATCCAGACATTCTAAAATATCCAGACATTCCAAAAAAGCCATCCGCACCGCCAACTCGTAATCGTTCGACATGCCCATGCTGAGTGCCAAGTCGGTCGCATTTTCTTTCCCGAGTGCGTCTGCAATGCGCTGTCGACACGCTACAAGTCGCTCAAAGCACTCGGACGTTGCGTCACCATAGCGACCGATCGTCATGAGTCCTGCGAGGTGCAAATGTCCACATGCACCTTCAATGTGCTGCGCAAGCGCCACTGCCTCGTCCAGTGTCGTCACGCCGCTCTTTTGCACTTCGTCGCTCGTATTCACTTGCACGAGGACGTTCAATCGCGTCGATCGATACGATTTCGCTGCTGCGTCAAGTGCATTGGCAATTTTGATCGAGTCGACAGTCTCGACCACAAATAGATTCGGGACGTCCCGCACAAGCGCTTTCGCTTTGTTCGACTGGACGTGGCCAATGTAGTGCCACTGGACGTCAGGCGGCAATTGCGTCGTCTTTTGAATCAGCTCTTGGATCTATTGCGGCATGGTTGAGATACTCAATCGGTGTGTGGAAGTCGATCAGTTGCGCATGACGTACGTAGTTCTCGCCAAAGTGGCGCTGGTCGTGGTCGTACGCAGCACGGAGGTCTTCGATCGGTTTCGTCTTGCTCACTGCGACGAGCGTGCACTGTGGCAACAGGTTGGAAAAGACGACGAGTGGATAGTTTAGCGACGACGCGGTCCAGAGTATCGCGCACGTGAGATGGTGCGCACGTAACGACATGCCCAACGAGCCCACCTGCTGCTTCCATGCACTCGTGGCTGTCGCATGTGCGACCTTGGCGCGCACAGCTTTCAGGTTGCTCACGACGGACGCCATGCTGCACGCACAATGGCTCTTCGATATGTTTGTCGTTTCCTCAATGTCGCGTACTAATGTTATATTTTCAAAAAAGATGACGAAATGCATATTTCGTCACATATAGTTTCAGTAGCCAATCAACGGATACTGTCAACGTTAATGAAATGACTGGCGCACAAAACGAGCTTGCGTTTTTCAACTTGATGCGCTTGACGCTATTTCGTTCAAAAACGCACTTTCGCAATCGATCGCGACGACATTGAAGGAGCAATGCGAGCTGGTATCCCCTCGACGTACTGCTGTACTGCTATATTTGTGTGCTGCCTATTCACGTGTGTGTGAGCTGCATGTCGTTTGCTCTTGATCGGTGGATGGGATGAAGATAATTTTCACGTAATCCGTGATAGCGTCACGCAACCGTCTTGGTCTGAAGGCGCTCCTGTGAGCACTACACTTTGTCATAGTTACACTGACCGTCCCACCCAAATCTGCATGTGTGTGTGTCTTTGTCCGAATCTACACGTTCATGCGCGTGCCTCTACTGTCGCTAGTGCTCGTGTTTGTGCAATCGTAGGCATCAGACACACAATAGACTTCCATTTG
>JAADXH010001273.1:0-12280 GCA_023337595.1 Globisporangium camurandrum | reverse complement strand
TCGATCGTCGTGCACTACCAAGCAACTGCGGACGTCCGACGACTCGTGTTTGTGATTGACGAGAATCAGGACACGACGCAAACGATCATTCGCAGGAGTTATGATTCTGCCGATAGTATGATGTCGACTGTGTTGGTGCGCGGTCTTCAAATTGGGAACCATACGCTCCAGGTCGTTGGGTTTGATGCAGCGGGTGGACGCATTGCAACCACAGGAGTCGATGCAGTTGCATTCGTGATGGAATAGGGGAGAAGAGGCTGCTTGTGTAGAAAATAAAAAATCGTGGCTCTGATTTGTTTACTGGTGTGATTTTATTGAGTCTCTTGACCATCAGTTGTACGAATCGCAAGTACTTGCAACTAATGCCAGCAGCGTAGTGCAGGACACGCAACATCAAGAGTGGCGATGTGTATGCAAGTGCACAATGCGTATGAACGTATCGTCAAGGGGTTTGGTGTATGCCATAGGTAATCACAAGCATGCAACTCCCATAAAATCGGAGCTCATGTGAAAGAATCAAGATGCTGCTGGTGATTTATGTGTCGCAATTGAATTCGTGCCACAAAATGAACGACCACGACGAACTCAAACGACATGACGAGTACGATCAGCAGCAGCACGCGGCTGTTGCAGCAGCTTCAGCGCCTGCAAAGAGCATCAGCGTGCGTACTGGGTTGCTACACACACATATACACTGCATGTTCCTGACGTCGCACCCGCACGCTCTCACGCGCATGCAGGACTACACGCTGCTCGAGTTCCTCGGCGAAGGTTCGACTGCGCACGTGTACTTGGCCGAACCGCGTGTGCCACGGACACCACACACGCAGTCACTGCCATCACGCGTGGCGATCAAAGTGATCGACAAGCTTCTCGTGCGCCACGCGCGCCTCGAGAACAAGATCCGACAAGAGCTCGTGCTCCACGCGCAGCTCCAGCACCCGCACGTCCTCCGTGTTTACGTACATACCCATCTACATTTCTATCTATTCCGTCTGTCCTGTGATCGTCTCATTTACAGCAACTGCAACACGCTCGTAACGGCCATTAGGACGCGTTTGAAGACGCGCGCAACTACTACATGGTGCTCGAATATTGCGACCAGCGGTCGGTCGCAGCACTCGTACAAACGCAAACGCATCGCTGCGTCGACGAAGCGACTGCAAAGCAGCTGTTCTATGAAGTACGACGTCGTTTGTGGCTTTTGGAATACGAAATCACTCATCTGGCTCTTGTATACAATCATACAATCATACAATACATAACGCATAGACGGTCTTGGGGGTCGCGTACCTTCATGACGAGAACGTCCTGCATCGCGACTTGAAACTTGCAAATCTGTTACTGACTGCACAGCTGCACGTCAAGATCTCAGACTTTGGACTAGCGACCCGCAAAAGGTACAGTTTGGATGATGTAGGTGATGTGGGTTATTGGGGTATGGTATTGGGTTATTGTGTTATTGAGTGAATGGGTTATTGGGTCATTGGATTATTGGGTCATTGAGTTTGACCCATTTGTTCATATGGGTCATTGGGTGATTGGGTGCATGTTTCATTTGGGTCATTCTGTGAATGTTGTTATTGGGTCAATGGGTCAGTGGGTCATTGCGTGACTGATCCCCGTATTTGTCGGTTTACATGTCGCAAACACTCAGTAGCGCCAATGTGACGATGTGTGGGACGCCGAATTTTATTGCGCCTGAGGTGCTGGCGAGTGATTCGATTGCGTATACAGAGGCAGTCGACATGTGGTCCCTTGGGTGCATTTTGTACTGTCTGCTGGTCGGTCGAGCGCCATTTGAAGGGCGACGCGTGAGGTGCGTGTGGGTTTGTTTGTTTGTGTGTCTCATATCAATAGTTCGAATAGAAACGAGTGTGTTTCACAATAGACATGGAATTCATGTCTGACTTGGTTTTACTATGCAAACTCATAACGTCCAATCAACTATTGCACTTGAAGTGAGACGCTTGCAAACGTTGCTGCTGCGCACTTGACCACCCTCAAGTTGCCATCGCACACATCAGCAGCTGCGCGTGATTTGATCACGTGGCTCTTGACAGCAGATCCAACACAACGTCCCACAGCAGCGCAAGTGCTGCTGCATCCGTTTCTGAACAAGCGTCGTTCTGCTTCTTTCACAACTGCACCAAAACAAACAACAGGACGACGCCGTCTGCAGCAACAGACAGACGAGCGAACGCAACGGCCAAGACGCACGCAACGCAGTCGCTCTCGGCTGCAGGCAATTGCAAATGACAGCAGCAGCAATAGCAGCAACAGCAATAGCAGTAGTGCAGTGGCATCGCTTTCCAGTTCTGATTCTGATCCTGACGCATCAGATTCTGACGCAGATACTCGATCGCCGGACGAGGTGGACGAAGCTGTTGCTGTTGTTGCGCGTCACGACCCACGTGCTTTGTCTGTCGATGCGCTTGTGCCTTCGTCTTCGTCTCTCTCCTCCTTTTCGTCCTCCTCTTCGTTCGTTTCGCTCATTCTCCATCTTCAACTCTCGGACGTCCCTGCACTTGGGATCGTTTGTTGTGACGCAAGCTGTTCCACATCAATAGCACCAACTGTTGCTGTCACCTGGCGCTGCATTGAACCACCAACGAACGACAGCAAGCAACAACACGTTCCGACGTTCACACTGACGCTCGGAACTGGTTTCGAGGTTGCGTATGCGCCAGCAACTGGCATCATCGGCGGGAAACGACCGGACGGCGCTGCGTTTCGATACGAACTCGTCCACAATCCTTCGTCTTCGCATCGAACAACAACGACAGCAAACAAGCCACAACCAGTCGATGCGACGACACGAACGCTCGTGCGATTGTGTCAGTGCTTGGCGCTCCGGAGTCTGCAGTTGCGACCGCATGCGCTGCAGTTGCCACGCACGCAGTGGCCGCTCGTCCAGTTTGATCAATTGCCATCTGGGTTGTTAGCGTCATTGCGCTGCATCGATCGACAGACAGCGCTGCAGACGACGCTGCGTGTCGCAACTGCAAACGACAACAGCAACCACAACAACGAGCAGCAGCAGCAGCAGAGGCGAAGTGCTGCGATTGCGGGTGTCGGTTGCGGTCGCTTGAGCGCCAGTGGCGACTTGGTGATTGCGTTTCTCGATCGCTCGGAGCTCACGATCGACGCCGACGGGTCGCACTTGCGCTTTCGTCCCGCTGCAGAACCGACGCGCGTCGACGTCTTCTCGCTGCTGCCACGTCCGAGTGACTGTAATGACAGTAGTGACAATAGTGACAATAGCAGTAGGACGACAGTAGCGTCGGCGTTTCTGCCGACTGTCGTGAAGAAGCGACTCGAGAGCGTACCGGATTTCATCCGACGCCTGCGCGACGCACCGTCACTACTGGCAGCAGCTTCAGCGCCATGAGAAGCTGTATAAGTAGCACGAAACAATGATATTTATTGTTGAGCGCTATTGCAACGATCCGGGCTGTCGTATCTGGTATGGCTTGCTGCGATACGGTAGGTTCGTAGGGTAAGCTAAGCGTGAGACGGGAGGGGTTATCCGCGCTCGCTTACACCATGTGAGTCAGCGCAATTTGTCGTCATCGATGTGTGGCGATGTGTGGCTCGTGACACACGCGGTGGCGTGTGTGAACGAAACCCAGCAACTCCGACTGTATAGTCTGTATAGATGCGGCGCACATGGATACATCCAGTTTCGTTGTGCCTTACCGATCGTACCCCCAGTACTTGCGTCTGGCATGGAGTTAGAGTTGCGGTGCGCTGAATTTTTTTAACAAGAAAATATTCAGCATCTGATTAGCTCGCGTTAGAGTGCGGTGCCAGCTGAAATGACTTAGCGTTTGTATGTCGATAATAAAGAGCGAGTGTATTTTGCATACCTCAGTTTTGGCACATTTCTGGTCGGAACGACAAAAGCAAAACAACAACGCTTCCCGCAAAAGCAATCACAACTCACGCAGAGGTCTCCTGTGGTGTGCAGATCGAGCGAGTACTTGCGCTCCGCCAGCAGCAGCAGCAAACGCGCGTACTCGGGTACATACACCGCAACAAAACGCACACGTACCAGTGACCGGATATTCCATCCACCTATCCATCTCTAGCAGTGCCACCGCTCAACTGACTGTCAAGCGACATCCATTTCGTCGCCGATCGATACCATCACCGACATCAACCAGCAGCGTCTTGTGCGCGCACCACACACGTCACTACCAAACGCGACACCCACACATCACCACCCACACAGATGCAAACCAACATGATCAAAGTCAAGTGGCAGCAGTCGTACCGCACGAACAACGCAAACTCCAGCAATGGCGGCCGACCGTCGCCGGGGTCGCTCACGCTCTCGCCCGTGATCGACGGTGTTAGTAGCATGAGCCTCGCACGCCGACCGCCTGTCGGCACGATCTGGTATGCATTTACAATCCTGCTTCTACATCCCTCCAACTCCATTCACTCACACTCCTCTGCCATACAACATACAACATACAACAACATACAACAATAGGGAAATGGATACGATCGCAGAAGACGCATTGCCACCTGTGGGCACCGCAACATCGACGTGGTCACACCCGCTCTTTTCACTCAGTGACACTGGTGTCGTCGTATCGAGAGCCACAAACGCTCGGATTACAAAAGACCAAGTCCGCGACCACGGCGAAGACGTACTGCCGGATCTCATCCGCCACGTCCACACGCGCATGCTCCACGAACTTGCATTCTGTGAACAAGCGATCCCGCCACTCGAGTTTGACGACCGCGCATCGATCGACTCGACATTCACGCCAAACGTGAGTCTGTATTCTTCTGCGTCGTCGTCGTCCGTCCGGTCGTCGTCGTCGAGCATTTGCTCGACGGCCGACGGCTTTCGCACGATGGTCGACTCAGATGTCCCGCGTTGTATTTTCCACACGTCGCAAAACTTTAGCGTCGCCGAGAAGCTTCTTGTGTTTGTGTGTAGTTCCCGTGGCTTGAGTTGTGGGATCTGGAGTCGTTCGTTATTACTGCACGATGGCGTGAGCATCGGATCGATGATTCCATTCTTCCAAGCTGCAATTGCTGCAGGCTACGGCATCGTCGTCATGAATCCAAATATGAACACACAAGTCATGGAAACATTCGATGCAAACGAGAGTGATGGTCATTCTTCGCAAAAAGCAACTTCAACATTTGCGCATTCCGCACTGCATCGACAAAAGGCAACGTTTACAAAGTTGCCGATCGACGGGTCCGCAACGCCTGAAGAGCACGTCGAGCACGTGTGGCGCAAGTACATCTTTCCGTCCGCAGCGCACAAGATCCACTTTATTGGATATGGTCTCGGTGGTGCATTGGTGACACAGTTGCTTGAGCGGTATGAATTTGAATTGACGCGTCGATTGGGGAACGTCGCATTCATTGAATCGTCGCATCGTGCGAGTGCGAAATGGACTTCTGCATTCCAGCGCTGGTTCTCGCAGCATTGCGTGTGTTGGGTCCAAGCGCGCGATCCATTGAATACCGACTTGGGCACGATCGATCGGTCGAGTTCGAGCACTGGCGCTTCCGACAATAGCGATACAACAAACGACCTCACGACGACGCAAGTCTTGGCGTTTGGGTGTCTGTGCCTGTCGGCCGGCACGTGCGAAGGTCCGAACAAGAGCCCTGCGTTTACTGCGAACGCAGTGCGCGACGACGTGTTTGCGTTCTTGGCATCGCCAAGTGCGTACGAATACCAGCGCTTGGCCGCAAAGTCGGTCAAGCGCAATGCATTGCGCGACGAGAACGAACGTTTGGTGCTGGCGCGCCAGACGACGACGACCGAGCGCGACGTGAATACGACAAAACAGTCGCCAACGTCCGCAACAGCGAAACGCAAGACGTCGACTGGCCATCGTTTGTTGCAGCGCCAGTCGTCGCGGTCGTGTCCCGATCCATTCGAAGCAGCGGCTGCTAATAGCCACATCGAGCCAGTTGTTGTTTTGGCCAACGAATCGGTCACGATTGACGATTTCCAATTGTTGCGGGTCGTTGGGAAAGGCGCATTTGGGAAAGTCATGCTCGTGCGGCGGAAACCAACGACGGTCTCGAATACAAATACCCGCTCGCCTTCGAATTCGAGCACAACAACAGTCAACAAAGTGTTTGCAATGAAAGTGATCAAGAAAGCTGCGGTGTTTGCACGCAATCAAGTCGAACATACAAAGACTGAGCGGCGCGTGTTGGAGAGCGTCGACCATCCGTTTCTCGTGAAATTGCGCTTTGCGTTTCAAACGAGCGCGAAATTGTACTTTGTGATGGATTTTTACAATGGCGGGACGTTGCATTTCCATCTGCGACGCGCGATCAACTTTGACGAACACCGGGCGCGTTTCTATGCGGCGCAATTGGTCTTGGCGGTCGCCCATCTTCATACGTACAACATTGTGTATCGCGATCTCAAGCCGGAGAACGTCTTGATGGACGATCAAGGTTTCTTGGCGATTACGGACTTTGGTTTGTCGCGTGACAATTTCGACAGTAAAGGGAAAGCGCTGTCGACGTTCTGTGGGACGCCCGAGTATATTGCACCGGAATTGATCCGACGGATTCCGTACGGCCGCGCAGTCGATTATTGGAGTCTGGGGGTCCTTATATTTGAGATGTTGGCGGGCTACACGCCATTTTACAATGCGAATCGCAAACGGAACTTTGAAAACATCTTGAAATTGCCGTTGAAATTGCCGACCGAGTTCTCAGAAGACGCAAAGTCGCTTCTACGGGGATTGTTGTGTAAAGACCCAGCGAAGCGATTGGGGTCGGGACCTGTCGGTGCACGCGAGATCATGGAACATGCGTTTTTCAGGCCAGTTGATTGGGAGAAACTGTACAAACGCGACGTCGATGTGCCATTTCGACCGATCGTGCGTCGCGATGGGGAAGTGAACAACGTCCCGGAGTTCTTTCGACGCCAGGACGCAGTCGATTCGGTCGTTGCTGAGAGTGTGCCATTGGGAAAGAGTCACGTGTTTACGGACTTTTCGTACGTCGATCCGTATCAATTGTGAGAGAGAGAGAAGCCAGTTTGAGAACGAGAAGATACGATGGAATCGAGTATTTACAATTGTAGTCAATCCAGTCACTTGTAACGGAGAAAAGAGTGGATGGTGCTTGTATTCGAGAGAGTGCGTTGTTGGATCGCTCTCATCTATTCTCTCTTCCAACGTTCGTCGCTCTATCGCTTCTCTCCTCCTTACTGCCACACTTTCTTCGGTTTCCAGTGAAAGTTCTCGTACAAGCGCAACAAATTGCGCTGGAGCATTGCGACCGTGACTTTTCCGACGAGCGGGACGTACTGGACGCCAGGAATCGCCAACAGCGCTGCTTCATCGACGTTCTTGAACGACGCAACGTTGATCACGACCGTGTTCTCGCTGACCCACTCGAGCGGCAATTTGTAACTCTTCACGGGGACGCCCGTGATGATTACGCGCGATTTGCGACACGCACTCGCCGGCGTCTCGTCGGTCTGGATCAACTTGCCGCGACGGAACAAATACAACGAATCAATGTCGACGCTAAACACATCCGCGCCGTCGTTTGCAAGCAACGCAGCGAGTGGCCGGCCGACAATGTCACTGCGGTTGATCACCGTGATGCTCACGTCATTCAGGTGGTTCCCCAACGGTTGGCTGGAAAGGGTGTTACAATTTGACCCAAATGTTACAAATACATATGGTACAGAATAGAATGTTATACATTTGAATGTGGCAGAATGTGGCATGTAACAATGTCGTGGATGCAACAAATGTCATCAATACGACAAAAGTAACAAATGCAACATATAGCACACCAAACGTACGTCTTGTCGTAGATGTTGAGGTGTTCGAGGATCTTGACGATTGCAAGTGGCGTGCATGGCAACACGCACTTTTGCGTCTGTTCGTCATCGACGTAGCGGATGTTGCGGTACAAGTTGCCGCGGTAGAACTGGCACAGGCCCTGTGTGTGTGATGATGAGGATCAACATAGGCGACGCGTGAGCAGCGTGTGAGAGTTTACAATAAACAAAGCAAACGCACTTCGACGTCTTTCTTGATCGAGATGCTGTCGCGCAGAAAGTCGTCCATCGTGCCGCCAAAGAACGACGGGAAGATGCCAAAGCACGGGTAGTAGACAATGATGCCGTGGACGTCTGGGTCGTGGTTTGCACGCTCAAGTGCTTCGAGCAGATCGTCTTTCTCGACCTCGCGCAGCTCGTAGCGAATGCCTGCACGCGTGTGTATGTGACGCATGAGTGTGACTTGTGCGTGTACGTGCACGCGTGTGTGTCTAGTGTCTATTGATACGCAGACGCACCGTCGCGTTGACACGCTTTGCCGGTCCACTCGGCGTACTTCTTGGCTGCTGGGTCGCCATGTGCGAGCAGCCCGACGAGCTTTGGGCCGTGACCGTTCATCTCGCTCGCAATGTACTCGCGCACCGCGACGCTGAATGGCTCGGCGATCTCGGCCGCGTCGACCTTGCGCGCGAGTTGTTGCTGCGACTCGCTCATCGTAGTGGTAGTGGTGGTGGTGTGCTGGTAGGCGGTTGGGAGGAGGTGTGGCGGTAGCGGTTGCTGCTAATGCTGCGGATCGGCGACTGACTGCAACACAACAATCTGTGGCGGCGGCGGCTCGAAGTGCGTGGCTCACTTCGACATAGATGTTGGGATGTTGGGTGGAGCTCGACGCAACTTCGACATGGCTATTATATTTTTATATTATATACCGTGACAAAACTCCATTATGCCAAATTCGCTATCTATAAATTTTACACCTTCAAGACCAATAAGTCAACATCGACAGGAGCGATTAGACATTTCCCCATGTTGGTGCCATAAGTCAGTTACACTAGCCGAGACACGGCCGCTGAAGCGGCCTAAGGGAAGTGCTAGGTCCAAGGTGGTCCGCAACCGGACACTTTAGCCATGAAATGTCCCATGGTGTCCGCAAGCGGGCACTTTAGACATGTATTGCTAAAATGGATTTGTTTGATTGTATATGGTAGTGAGATTCTATGTGTTGTTTATTACACCAAACTTCATAATACTGTATAAACAGTTATAAGATTCCTATTTATCATTTTTTATTCTTAGTATTGTATCTTGTACAACAACGCTTTTTAGATATTGCACACGCAATCTTATTTTTGGTTTTTTTAATCTTTTTGGGGTTTTATGTCTTCAATTAATTACTTGTTCGTGCGTGTCGTCTGTAAGTAATTGGTAAGAGACTCCATTTGCTTACTTACTTGTTACTTTTTTGGTGTTGCCGTACTGAATTGCGTTGATTTATATATATATATATTAATGCTTGTAGCAATACGTAAGCGATATTTGACAAGGGCTATCGTACCTTGCATGACTGCTGCAGCAGCCGCCACCTTTTACAAACGTTTCAGCTCTGCTTCCGATATAATTTGCTTTTCTACACGGTTTAATTCGCAAGTGTGCTGTAGTTGCAATTCCGTTTAACGCAATCATTGCACTTGCTTTTATACTCGTTCGGCCTCTTTAAACTCTTCCACATAAAGTTTGCGCATTCTTGCGCGCGAAGCAGTATTACGTAAACGTGCTGCCTTACTTTTTTGTCGACGCACGCTTGTTTTTACATATATATTCCATAATTGTTTTATTAGGTTCTGTTTGGCCCAGAATTATGTATTCGAGACAAAACTTGTTGTTATAATGCAAGAGCAGCATATATAAACATCATGTACATGAACACTGTAAATCTGCTGTTAAAGTTGTGTATAAGGGGTAATAGGTAATTATATATACGCTGTAAGAACCGGCGGAAATGTACCTTGTCACATTGCCTTTCTTTGACGCTTTTTGCGATCATCGAGTGTTTTCCTCTCGACTTCACGAAAACTTGTATGGACCCGTACCTTGGCCACCTAGACGTCATACCTAAAAATGTAATTGTCATATACAAAGAGCAAACGTGCGTTACGCGTGTGAATCAATGTAAAGTTAGCGCCAACCAATATTGCAATTAAATATATTCAGCAAAACGTCCAGAATAGAGGCAACGTATAAATAAGAATTTGAGTAAAAATTTGAGCGGTTCGCCTTGTTTGATAGTTACAGTGAGTTAGTGAAGTGTTAGTGCATGTGAAAAGAGGTTAAATTAGAGGTTGCTGTCTTGCAATCCATCGGAGGATTTTTAATAGCGTACATACACCGTATGTTTCATGTGCGCATGTGCAAAATGTTGTTGTCTATATATTTGTTTGGAATATTCGCGATATAAATCTTCACTTGCAAATAGTAAATTTTGTTCAGTATATTTTTAGGATCCCTAATCCCTCACTCCCGCCAATTCGGTTCTGTCTGCTGCCATCCTCTATATCGCTGCGCTTGTAGTGATACAGATCCGGTCAGCAGTAATTTAGTTTTTTAGGACCTAAACTGACTATTAGGAGATTGTTCGGTGCAACGGCTGATTTGTTTGTCAGATCCGATGCGCGGGTGTAATACCGTCACATTTATTAAGAGAGTGGGTCGCCATTGGTGCTGAGCCTCACTTTAGATAGAAATTGATTGTTCAGTATAGTTTATTTCCCTATCCCTCACTTCCGCCAGTTTGACTTTTTCTTTTAGTTAATTGCGAGGTAGATATTGCCTACAATTTGTGGGCAGAAAACAGAGGTTTGAAATTTCACTTTTGGTTGGGATTTCAACTTTCAGAGACTGATTCTCAGATGGAAATGAGGAAAAGACCACCACCGAAAATAGCGAATATCGTTGCCCCTATTTTGATGCCGATTTACCTTGCGTTTTGCTTTGTTTCCATTGACTTTACATAAAAGACATCAAGTTATGCATTACGTAATTGTCATGCAAACTGCACACTAGACAAAGGTTCGTATGCTATATCTAAATTCGTTGATAAGACCGATGTCGAAATTCGTGATTGTTGCAGTGCTGCTGCCAAGACTACAATGTGTTGTTGCGCTGCTGTTACTGTAAGACCACAATGTGCTATCGTATCTTCGTCTTGTTTTCATCAGAAATGCGTGAGCATAGTTTCCTGTACCATCGGAATGTAAAGACGTGAAAGCACAGGTCATCGGTACTCCCGAAAACATCTAGCATTTTACAACTCGACCAGTCTGATCGGATCATTGCGTTAGGACAGTGTATCCAAACAGACGGCGGTTGTGACGCACGATTCCCAACAAGATCATCCTTGCAATCATTGAAAGCCGACAGCACATCACTATTATTCTGTTTGCAGTTTTAACACAAGTCGACTAAGACTAAAGAGATTGAACAATTCACAGGTCCTAACGCCAAAGCTTCCTCCACACGCTCAGCCAGATTGTTGAACAGCTGGACCATCGGACGCGCGCCATCGCCATGTTGCCCGCTCGATAGCGTGACAAATAGGCGCTGCCGAGTATGCTAACGAAGATGGGACAACGCATTTGGTCAGTTTGTACGAGACACACAACTCGGCACACGGTTGCAACTCTGTGACTCGTGTATGACCAGCTCACTCTGCAACACACGACCACCAGCTCACGTCCAGCGACTTACTCCTCCAGCTGTTCACCGCCCAGGTACTTCTCACACTCCAATCCACCACAATGGTCTCAATCACATCGGCTGCACTCGTCGCTACCATCGCAGTCGCTGCGGTCGTGAACCCAACATTCGCACAACAGGAGGCAGGCACGGTCACGCCAGCACTCACAGTCGGCGACTACTTTCGCCCGAGCGGCGCTGACGTCTCAGGGTATGTTGGCGCCACGACGCCGTACCGGCGCTCGCCATGCCCTGCGCTCAACGCGCTTGCGAACCACGGGTACCTCCCGCGCAACGGCCAGAACGTCACGCGCGCGATGTTCAAAGCCGGCATCATGTCGATCTACAACATCGGCGAAGGCGTGTCCGACTTGCTCGTGAGCCAGATCCCGCCCGTGCTCTCGCTCGACTTTCTCAGCACGCACAACAACATCGAGCACGACGCGTCGCTCGTGCACTTTGACGCGTCGACAGGCAAGGACCCCGCGGCGATCGACGCTGCGATGCTCGCCGACTTGCTCGGCCGCGCGAACGCACAAGGCCGTCTTGGCGTCCACGAGCTCGCATCAGCGCGCAAGCTCCGCGCACAGAACTGCCGCAAGAACAACCCGCAGTGCGATCTCGGCATCAAAGCGCAGACGCTCGCGTTCGCCGAGTCATCATTGCTTTTGCTCTCACTCGGCGGCGACAGCAAAGAGTCGATCTCGAAAGCGCACGCTGAGTCGTTCTTGCTGGAGGAGAAGATCCCAGCGG